>BMAO01025970.1:0-18631 GCA_019973975.1 Trichonephila clavata | reverse complement strand
CTTGAAACACAGTCAACTATCTCATGCAGGCTCCCCCCCCCTTTTTGTAATTATTTTAGTATCTCTTTGAATTCCTGTGGTAAACACATACTTCTTTTATGAAAGAAGAGGTAGCTATATATATATATATTTTAAAAATATCTGGATAAAGGCCCTGAGGTATAATTTTTCTGCTAGAATTTAAAATCTGTTGTTTGTAGGTAAAGGGAAGGGTTGATCCCCACACATGCTTGTGTTGGCCACTGCCTGATTCAAAATGTTTTTTCAACCACTCTCAAACTTGTTTCTCATTTAAAAAGAAATGTCAGGCAGTTATTTTGTTATGAAAATTTTCTGCTGTAATTTAAGTTAACCAATATGTGTAGTACAATCCAAAAAATCAGGGATTGCGGCCATTGCTGATGACAAAAGCAAGAACCTAAAGTTAAACCACTTGAAATGGATTCTCCCAACCCTCCCCTACTTGGCCAGGCTGGTTTAAGTCCATGTCATGTGACTAAATTGCACGTGCAGCTGTTATCTTCCTAAACTTCCTTTGTTCTGAAAGTTGTTTAAGAAAGATGGCTTTTCTTAAACAACTTTGAACATTAAATTCTGTCAACGCTTAGGTAAAACACCAACAGAGACTTTTGAAATGCCAAGTAAGGTGTACCATGGCGAAATGCACGGATTTTTACAAATGGCATCAGCGTTTTAAAGAGGGTCTGAGATTCCATTGAATTCAATGAACAAGCTGGACAATCTTCAACTTCAAGGAATGCGGAAAATGTTTTGTTAATGTCTGTATGTGATTGAAAAGGTTGTTGCCAAGACTCGCACTAATGTGTCCACGTCCCTCCTATTCACCAGAATTAGCCCTGTGTGACATCCTGTTCCCATCAATGAAAAAATATTTAAAGGGATGTCGTTTTGTGTCATCAGATGAAGTGAAAATAGCATTGCAGGAGGTTGTGGAAAATGGCTTCCATCTGTGCTTCCAGAAGTTATTTGAATGCTGGACTAAGCGTATTGTTGTCCAAGGGTACTACTTCGAAGGTGGATGTGCTGTGAACTATTCAGTGTAAGGTTTTCTACATCTTGTCCCTGAACTTTTGGATCATACTACATAGTACACCAATTTCTTCTAAATATCGAAGAAGAAAAAATGAATGATGCAGAATGTGAGACTAGCGCAGATAGTATGCACAAATGAAAAATAGCTTCAGATAAGTTACTAGAAATAACACTGTTGTTTGGCCTTTTACTATATTTCCATTTGAATGGAAAATATTCTGCCCATTTTACCTAAACTAAACTTAGTGATGCAACAGCCCATGAGGGCCAAGGCCTACTGAACCCATCTCGGTATATTTGACCATAGGCACTGGGGTGCATGAGCAGATGTTCCGTTCAAGTAGTCAGTCTGACGCAAACCCCCCAGTGTTTAGTTCTCAAGAAGGCTTGGTGCTCATTTATTGATTTTCTGTAGGATGAATGACAGAGTCAACCTTGCCCAGCCCAGGATTTGAACCCCCGACCTGTTTCATGGAAGCGCGATACACTACTACTCAGCCACCAGGCTTCACCCATTTTACCTACTTGGCAATATTTGCCTCCTTGGGACATGTTATAAGACAACAGGCTTATACATAGATTTCAAAGTTTGAGTTAATTTTTGAAGAATTGCACTCTTGGGGGTTATACTCAGATCAACTAATATTCGAAACATGCGATATTCTTTTGTGTATTTACTTGATTCTTTTACTTAAAAGCATTATTTCTCTCTAGGGTGAAATTGAGTCAATTTCGCAAATGAAACCTGTAGGAAACCATGAAAAAGCAGGTATGTTAGATTATATTGAAGATATCATTGGTTCCAACCGCTTTGCTGATTCAATTGCATTTTGAAAGAAGCTTGAATGTAAAAAATAGCGAAGACAAAGAGAAGGTAAGAAATTAGTAGAATTTCTATTGTTTTTGCTATATGTTTTTTGTTTATGTTGTATTATTAACAGAAAAAAGTAAACTACATTATAAAAAATTAAAAGTACAGAGCAATAAAATATGCCTTGGAAAATTTCATTCGAATTAAGTTGAATTAATCTGAATTCTGGAACACACATTTTTCTGGACTGGAAAATAGATGCAAAGTTATGAGTCTAAAAAATTTAGAATGTAAATTTATTTCATCTTAATAAATTATTAATATATGCTGTCTTTTATTTGTAGCGAGCTATGCTTAGACTAGTAGCCAAAGAAAGGGATGAATTACGTGAACCTAGAAATAAAGCTATTGAATTTTTAAGGTTGGACAATGACCGAGTTTTATGTGAAAATTCTATTTTTCTTTTTCAAAGGTAAAACTACATTTTTATTCTTATTTCTAGGATATCATTTAATAACTAATTTTTTAAATTATTGCATTTCAAATACTGTATTTACTTGAATCTTTTAAGCTACACTTTTTCCCCAATGTTAATACTATTGAAAATCGGGTGCACATAGAATCCAAGGGGCGGGGATTGTTGGATGGGGTATTTAGAGCAATTACAGGTTGATGTATGTATTAAAGAGTTTATAATACTGATTAAACAAACTAATTATTCACTTCGTATAGTTCTCATCTTAAATTTATTTTAATTTTGTAAAATTGGATATCGATAAACCATTTTACACTATTTTCCACAAAATCTTGTTGAATTTTGGGAGTGTGGCTTAGATTTAAATAATACAGCACATTGATAAAAAAAACTTCATCAAATAATGATGCTCCTTAATGGGAGAAAAATGTGCAAATATTCATTTATATACGTGGTCGACAAAATTGTGACACTTTTTAAAATTGTTATGTTTCAAGTTTGTGTGCTATCGAAAACTTGTGGCACCATTTGGAAGTTCTCTACTGAATGAGATACCCATGAAATAAAAAGGAACTAAATGAAGATGTAATTTTTCCTGGCATCATGTAACAACAAAGAAAGAGCTTAAAACTATTTTCAGCTCAAAGAAACATCGATGTGAAGCTGTAATAAAAAATATAGGCAACCCCACTAAGCAATGATAACTCACTGCTATCGTTAGTATCTGTATATCGATAGTTATTGCAGCATAACTTTTTTTGCTTTGTAAATATTTGAATTTTTTTTTTTTTGTATTAAATTCCCTTTAAAATTATATATGTGACTTTGCATTTTGTGCATAATAACAATTTTAAAAAGTGTCCTCAATTTTGGCCACCACTGTATATACTAGCTGTGTATATAATAAAACAACTTTGTGGTAAAAAATGCTTTAAATTTGCTGTTTTCTTTTTATTATTTAAAGGCTATGATAAATTAATGCATTTTTCACCACATGAAAATGCACTCAAATATAATTTGAGATGATCCTTGATTAAGATTTTTTGCTCTGTTATTATTTTGTATCACAGTTTAAGAGATTCTCTGTTCTGCCAGGATATTCATGACTCTTTGACAGCTATAATTTTCCCATTCTGGCCCAGTCTGTGGCTTGAAAATCCAGTATCAATGCATTTTTCTTTACAGCTGCTGTGATCATTTCAGAAATATGACGGTTTTGCTAATTCTTGCTTGATGCATTTGAGATCCTACTGTAATCTCAAGTTCAACATTTGTCAGATTACTTTTTTCCCATACACTCAAACAATTCACCTATTCTACTGTGTTAAGAATTCAGCATTCTTTTTTTTTATAACAACTTAACTATCTAAAGCTATATTAACTATAAGCAACTAATAATTCATTTGCGTAAAACTGTCAGGTGTTCAGAATAAAGTAGACTCACAGTGTAAATTTCATTGACTTATGAACTTCAGTTTAAGTGAACTTAAAGCTAAGATAGTACATTTTTTAGATAAATTTATGAAAGAAAATATATTTTTCATGTAAAAAGCTGAGATATTTAAATCTATCAGCATCATAAAATGTGTTTGAATGATTTTTTTCTTTTTATTAATTTATTTATATTATTATTTATAGCTGAATTTCTGTTTTCCAAAACTTCATCTGGCCAAATGCAAAAACTAGAGTCACACTGTATAAGTTTGCTTTCCTTCCTCTCTCAAATACTTTTTATGGAAAATTGAGGATTTCATGTATCTATTGGGAAGGAAATTGATATTACAATTAAAATATATAGTGTACATCATTTAGTATATGTATATTTAGAAGAAGAATTGCTAATTTAGATTAAAAAAATAGTATATTATATTATCATATAAGAGAGGGTGAAGAATTGTATTGCATTTTGCAGAAGTGCTGCCAATTTTTATTTCTTCATTTTTTTGGGTATTGCAAAATTTCTATCATGTAGCTCTGTTTTCCCCTACAGCTTTATTTATCATTATCTACATATTGCTACCAGAAAATAAGTAGATAAAAATCGTAGAACTTGTATTCAACAAGTTTTTTTTAAATTTCATGGAGTTTGTCCTTTTTTCATGTTTATATATTTTCCTATTGATGTCTAACTGATTCAAAGGTAGGGCATGTTAACCTAAGTATTTCTATTTTTTACCTGCAGCAGTTATCTAGAAACTTAACTCAGTTTGTGCTTGCACATATATGTATTCTCTTTACTAAATGATTATTTCTGTTTATAATAATGTCTAAAAAGGTAAATATTTACATCAAGGGTGGCCAACCTGGGAGCCACATGTTGCCCACCTTGAACAATTTTCAGCCTGCGAGATTCAATACAACTTGTTTGTTACTTACTTTTTTTAGTGTAGTGTTTGTAATATATATATATATATCTCATAACGTTTCTATTTTATTATGTTGCTTCTGTTTTATACATACTAAGAAGTGAGCAGTATTGCATTGTAGCAACCCCCACAGCATCAGGTTGATTCCTATAACTTTATCGCACTGCTATTTCTAAAGCTTGGCATATTTGATCATTGCATTTTTTTATTAAATTGTCTATGTTTATATACTTGAAAAATAATGAAAACAATAATAAAATTCATTCCATTTTAAATTTTTACTCCAATAGATGTTTGTAATGGTCCAAATCTAATATAAAGATATGTATTTTTTTTATATGTAGCCTGCAGAATTATGATGTTTTTCGGAAGTGGCCCACAAGGTTTTTGGGGTGGCCACCCCTGCTTTAAACACATAAAGAAGGCTAAAGGATTCGATTGTATGTACATCCTGAAAATGTGATGCATTTTGTGACGTATATCATACTGATGTACACATTTCTCACAGTCACCAATATGATATTGCTCATGATGTAAAAACTTCAAAGCATGTTGCATTTGAGATATTAAATATAGGTCTAAATTGATCTATTTACTCAAAGACAATGTTAGTCAAATGTATTCTAGGTTGTAACACTGTTTACATCTTTTCTTGTAGAATGTAATATACCTTTGACTGCTACCGGTCATGTCAGTTCTCTTTAACAGTTTGTTCCAAGTCTTACATTTCAAGCAGTATGAACGTGCAAAGATTAAAATATCTGAAATTAGGTAGAAAACTAGTTTTTAGTTATAAAGAATATATGATTAAATACTTGAAACATGGTCTATTTGCAGCAGCAGATACTGGCAATAATGAAACAAACTGCAAATTATATCCTGTGGTCACTAACCTTGATCCTGCAAAACGTCTAATTTAAAGTGGCCTTTATGTAATTCCAATTTGATTGGTATTTCGTTGGAGAAATTATTAACTGTTTTGTTATGGAATGAATTTTAAAAATGTGGGATACTTTTGAACATTTTTGTTTCATATATGGCCAATGATGATGCAGTAATACAAAGGAAAGAATATTATTAAAGAAAAATAAGTAGGGGCTTAATAAGTGTGAGTAACTCATGTCATTTAATAAATTTGGCAACAGGAAAGGGTGTTACCTTTTCAATTCTTACTATTAGTTCACTATCTCCTTCTCTCTCTATATATATTGTTCAAGTTTTCAGTCATTAATAAAATACTTACTATTCATCCATTCAAGTTCAAATACATTTGTTTAAACTTGTAGTGGATGACACTTGATGTTAATACAGTTTTTTCAAATATTAATTCATTAATTAAAGTTAATGAATAAACAGTAACAAAAATAATACTCCAACGCCATATATAGAAAGGAAAATTGCACCGAAAATCGCTTTTTATTTTTCCATTTTATTTAATCAAAAGTAATTAAAATAAAATTTTCTTTGTTGGCCTAAGTAGGAATTGACTTTAAAAAGATTTTTTTATATTTCTTGTTTATCTTTAAAAATTGATGAGATGCTCATTCATATATTCTAGTATGTATGATTGATTATAATTTATGTTACACTGTGAAGTAACAAAAGGACTATTACTGACAGACTTCTTAGTTTTGAGCAGTCTATGATAAGGAGAACACCTACTGGCACATCCTGTGATAACTTTTAATATTTTTTAGTGCCAAAAGAAAATGGATTCTATGTAGCTTTCATGTTTGCACTATAAATAAGCCAGTTTGACAGATAAACAAAATGCCTGCGGTCAGGGGATTCTTACATTCATAAAATGAGGGCAAAATATATCTGGATTTAATAAAGGCATACTTTTTTGCTAACTATTTAAGCTGTGTGCTGTAAAAATAAAGAATTAATTTAAATTACCCTGAAAATAAAATTGGAATGAAGTGAATTAACAAAATAGTGCAGCATTGAATAATAATAAAGAAAATAATCATGTTTTGATAGTGTCTTAATTTTCATACTATTCATGTAATTGTATTATAAACATATTTCAATATCAATAGAGAAGGTTTTAGAAAGATCTTGGATTGCAGATCTAAAACAAAATTTATTCTGTTAAATTTAACGGCATTAAAATATTTCATTGAATTTTGTTTTCATGCTTAAAGTTATATATGAAAATGAAGTATGTAATGATGATCTAGAACATTGGAATAATCTGTGACAGCTCTTTGCTACTATAACTCTTAAAATGTAATTTGTGTGTGTGCAATAAATTTTGTAAACATCTAAAAGGTGAGTAATTGGTTTGAGGGAATGTTTAACTTTAAAGCCATGGTACATCAAAACACTATATTAAGACAAACTCAATGAAGTAATCAATATATTTAGTCAATAAAATTTATTAGATAATTGACAAAAATCTTCTGACAGCCAGATCAGAAGTCTTGAAATAACTACAATCTTTTGAGTTTCTTTTATGGCTCTGCATCTATTTGAAGAGAGTGCCACTAGGTAATTACAGAGTTGTATCGATTGTAACAATTTTAACTGTATTCTTTTTTAATATTAAGGTTTGTCTATTGTTAAGTCATTACCTTTTTAGTATTACTATATATGTGCCTTTAAATTTATTTTAATGAATAAGTTTTTATAAATCAAATCGATCAAGAGTTTTTTGAGTAATTTTCTTATTAAAATATCTTTATTGTGAAATTTTCTTAGCATTATTTTGAAAAGATTTGTATTTTGTGTTGTTGTATAATATTTAAAATGTTTATGCATTATTTAAAAAATTTTCTTAAAATGTTGTTTGCACATTATTTTACTCTTCATCATCTGGTATGTTTTATTGATTTATCATAGGAAACAAATTGAATCATAAAATTGTTCCTATAAAAGTTTCTTACTATCATATATATGTTACAATCGTAACCAGAAAAATAAAGAGACTTGATCGTGATCACATAATTTATTTGGGCATACTCCTTGTACAAGTGCCAAAATATAAGAGAGGGAATTATTTAAATATCAGGTTTTTATACACAGGGAAGAACAGTTAAAAAACTCATTATAAAAATACAACCAAGTGTTTAGGTGAAGGGAATAATTAGTTATTTATAGAAATGACATCATTGTTTTGGGAATATTAAATCTGCTTTAGTAAGGCACATGAAAACAATTATTGTATTTCTTGGAATCACCAATAAATCTATGAAAAATTCAAGGTCTAAAGAATCAGTAATAAATATACCAACATAAAATTTTTAATGCTTTTGAAAAAGATAAATTGTGAGACATGTTTCGAAATAGGGTATTAGGATTTATGAATTAGATGGTATGAATAAAGGAGATTCAAATTATGAGTATATACCAATTTAAGTTACTACTTTAAACAGTAAGTTTAGTCAATTCTATTTTTATAGGTTAAAGTATTATGGTCCACACTTTATTTAAAATTGATTATAACAAATATATCTCATTGCTCAAAATATATTTTAGTAAAAGTTTGAAATCAAAATCTGTGTGATCTGCTTGTAACTAATTAGTTCATATTAATTATATTAAGTATAGTATTTAAAAATTATACTTAAGTAAAAAGAGTAACTGGCATTTTTTTAAATGTGTTTCAAAGTTTACCTCTGTTTTTAGAACTAAAGCAGAGGAAGAACGCGAATCTCTTGTTGGAAAGAAAAAGATACTGGCTGACAAAATTAAATCACTCAAAACAGAAATGGAAAAAGTGCAAAGTTCTAGAAAGTCATTTGAAAAAGATTTAAGTGAAACTGCTAAGTAAGTTTAATTTGTAGTTTTATTATTTGAATATTCTCAAATAGAAAATGCAGTTAAAAAAGTTGTTACATTATTTATTTTTTTGTAACATCTTATCTATTACGTTGATCAGCAAGCTGCTGCTCAGGAGCTACCAGTAACTCATGCTTTATTTTCTATTCAGATGGTTGATTTGTCTGTATTTTTGAAAATTATCCTGTACCAGTAGTGAATGTTGTTTCCTAAACTATCTCTCTATTTATTTATTTATTATTATTATTTATTTATTTATTTTTTTTTTTTGAGAAATGTAACCTTAGAGTAATGATTTTCTTGAAAAAATATATATATAAACTAGCTGTTACCCGCCCGCTTCGCTGGGTATTTCATGATGTTTTATAAATTTTTACTGCTTATATATATATGTATAAATTATTGATATCTAAGTCCTAGCATTAAGAATTCGATTGAATTGAAAAATATACTTATACCTGTAACTGTCACCTGTTGATAAAAAAAAGGGCAGAACTCATCTAATTTGTATTTTCTAAAAATCTCTAAAATTGAAGCATAGAATGATGTTTGCTCTTTCGTAACTCAAAAACCAAGTGGATTCCCGCAAAACCAATTTTCGGTGGATCTCTACTCCGTAAATTGAACATGCAAGCCAAATTTCAAGTCTAAATCTAACAGAAAAAAGCAAAAGTTTTACTATAACTATCCCGTAATCCCGTTGAGAGCCGTTTCCAAAATTACCGCTCTTAGCGGATTTCAATTCAACAAAAGAAAAATGCAAACCAAATTTCATTATTATAGTCCTAGTAGCTCGAAAAAAGTAATTTTTTTGTCAATACGTCCCAGTAACCCCTGCAACCCCCAGAACTCTTGATTGCTTAAAATTTATTCTTAGTGGATCCCTATTCAACAAAAGAAACATGCTTAACAAATTTCAAGTATATGGGTCTAACAATTAAAAACAGGAATTTTTTTCTGTAACTCCTCTTGACCCCTCGCAAACATCTTTAGGGGTCAATTTTCATTTTACTCTTTGTTAGAGGAACTCTATTTCATGAAAGGAACATGCCTACCAATTTTCAAGCAGGATGATCAAGTAGTTTAAAAATGGAAATATTTATCGATTACGCCTCTTAATCTCCCGAAATTAAACTTGGTAGTTGATATTCGCGAAACCCATTTTGTAGCGGTTCTCTACTTTATGAAAGGAATCTTGCTTATCAAATTTCAAGACTGTACGTCGAACAGTTTAAAAATGGGGATAAATGTCTATAACGCCACTTGTGCCCTCGCAACGCCACTTCTGGGTCTGTTTTCACAAAACCCATTTTGTAGGGGAATTGCACTCTATGAAAGGAATCTGCTTAGCAAAATTTGAAGACTGTGCATCCAATTAATTAAAAATGCAAAAAAATTATCAATAACGCCCTTGAACCCCGCAACACCACCTAGGGATCGATTTTCACAAAACACATTTTGCAGTGTATTTCTATCCTATGAGAGGAATCTGCTAACCAAATTTCAGACTGTGAGTCTAATAGTTTAAAAAAAGAAATAATTATTTATATCTGCCCTTAACCCCCGCAACACCCCTTGGGGGCAATTTTCTCCAAACCCGTTTTGTAGCGGATATTTACTCCATGAAAGAAACATTCCTACCAATTTTCAAGCAGGTAGGTCAAATAGTTTAAAAACGAAAATATTTATCACTTACGCCACTTATTCCCTGCAACGCCACTTAAAGAGGTCTGTTTTCACAAAACCTTCTTATAGTTGATATCTACTCTATGAAAGATATCTCTTTATCAAATATAAAGACTGTGCGTCTAATAGTTTAAAAATGGAAATAATTATCTATAACGCCCATTAAGTCCCCTCAACGCCAATTGGGAGCAATTTTCACGAAACCCATTTTTAGCGTATCTCTACCCTATGAGAGGAATCTGTTTACTAAGTTTCAAGACTGTACGTCTAATAACTTAAAAATAGGTATTTATAACGTCCCTTAAACTCCCCGCCCCGCAACACCCCTTGGGGGTCAATTTTCCCAAAACCCATTTTGTAGCGGATATTTACTCTAGGAAAGAAACTTACCTACCAATTTTCAAGCAGGTAGGTGAAGTAGTTTAAAAACGGATATATTTATCTATTACGGCCCGCAACGCCACTTAGAAGTTTGTTTTCAGAAAACCCGTTTTGTAACTGATCATTATTCTACGAAAGGAATCTATGTATCAAATTTAAAGACAGTGCGTCAAATAGTTTAAAATTGGAAATAATTATCTATAATGCCCCCTAAGCCCCTGCAATGCCACTTGGGGGTCGATTTTCAGCAAACTCATTTTGTAGCGGATCTCTACTCTCTGAAAGGAATCCGCTTACTCAATTTCAAGATTGTACATCAAGTAGTTTAAACACGGAAACAATTATTATTAAAGCCTTAACCCCCGTAACACCCTTGCGTTTCGAATTTCGGAAAATCATTTCTTAGCTGATGTCTACTCTATCAAAGGAACATGTCTACCAAATTTCAAGTCTGTAGGTTGAATAGTTCCAGAGATTTCGTGATTAGTCAGTCAGTCAGTGAGTGAGTCGCTTTTCTCCTTTATATATATAGATATGCCAGTTTATTTTAGAATTGAAAAAAAAAACGAATTATTTTTCTCTGTCTCTCTCTTTTTTAAGGGGAAAAGTTCTTGTTTTCTATGCCATGTATGAAGAAAAATTTAATCCGTCATTCTTAAATCGTTTAGCAGTGTTTGAAAAAGATTTTCCTTTAAATATGACAATAAGATAGAGAAAAACACACAATTGTATAAGGAGTCAACATGTCAACAAGCAGCTTTTAAAAAGGGACTGATAAAATTAAAGCAGCTATTGTTGCATCATATTGAATTTTTCAGATCATTGCTGAAAAAGGGGGTAGGGGCTTATGAAGTTGGTGAAATGTTAATGAAGCAAAGCAGAATCCTTATTGAGTAATTTTAAAACATATTATATGCAATTAATTCTCTAACTTTGAAACCTGTCTATGAGAAGAATTAAAGTAATATCTAATGATATTTATTACCACAGCTAAAGGATTTGGAAAAATGTTGTTATTTTTAAATCTATTTTGATGAATCTATCAATTGTTTGGTTCTCCATAGTTAGCAATATTTGTAAGGATGGTTTTCAATGTCTATTGTAGAACATCTTATGAAAATTATTTTGAAGTAAAAAAATTGGATCGGAGAATACACCCATTTAGAAACTTGTGAGGATCACTGGCTTTTGGTAGTAAGAGTTTTATTGTGGTTTTTTTTATGCCATAAAAAAAACATTTCTGTTTTTTTCTCTTTCCACTGCATTATTAATTAGCAATTGTGTGCAAAATATTTAAAATTTAACCAGATCATAAAACTTGTTTTTGAAATAATTAACAAGGTCTCTTGTTCTTCTGGTTTATTAAAAACATTTACAGGATGAATTGAATTACTAACTTCAAGAGCTTCTTTATTCAGAACTACATTGACTCAGCAAAAATAGAATTTCATCGTGGCTTATTCAATTGTTGCACACACACACACACAACCTTGTTCTTTTTTTAAAAAAAAATCTTTTGAAGGAAATAATAAAACTTATCCAGAACTTGAAAAGAGGGATTTTGCCTTTAACGTGGACATTGCAATGAATAGAATATTCAGCTTCAGGAGGAAACTAAAAAATTTTTACTAATTATCTCTAACATAAAATCCTTTAATAGCTAATAAAAATTCTAAAAAAATAATTTGAGTTAAGGAGAGATCAAACATTTTCCTTCTTTAAAAGATGAGCTGGGAAAGGGAAAGCCAACAATATTTGAATTATCTTTATAAAATTGATTTTCACAATTAGTGCTTTCTCTGAATATGAAAATTGACATTGAAAAACTATCTCAATGCATCAGTGAAAATTTTAATAAGGATTATCCCTTACCAGAAATTGAAAACTACTACTTCTAGCTCAGTTAACACCTTTAGTTTCAGCCATGAAATATCCAGTATGTTGGTTCAAACAGCCTTTTGATTGAATACATTGTTTTTTTTTATACTTGTGTATATTATTCTTTATTTTCAACTATGAATGTGGTTTAAAAAAAATAGACTCGATTAATATCTTAATAACTATGCTTGGGTAGCAGCTACAGATTATTTACCCAACAATGAAGGAAAAAAATCACAGAAGAATGTCTAGTTTCTCATTAAACCTTTCAAGCTTTTCAAATTAAATTGAAAACTATCATTTTATTATTTTAAAATTCTAAACTTGTAAACATTTATAGATTTAAGAATTATTTTATTTTTTGTGCTCTTAGTTTCAAGTTTTGCATACAATATATAAAATATTTCACAATTTTGTTTTATTTTAATGTAGTTTGATAATATGAAAGATTTGGTGAACTTTTTTTTTAGTTGTACATATAAATATTGTATAATTTAGGCTACATAAGTAATAAATAAATTTTTTTTGTAATGTATACCTCGTCTTATGATTCTAATTTGAAAGTAGCTTGCACAAATATTAGGGTTGGAGGCTGCTGTTCTTGATTATAATTTGTCCGTTATTTTTTCCTTAAATTTTGTACCGTACTAAAAACATATATGTATCAATCTTTGGGATAAAACAATTAATTATTCTAGCAGAAGACTATACATGCACTATATTATAAAAATTAAATTCTATAAGTGTTGTAATATAATTTATTTTAATTCTTAGGAAACACAGTGATATCTTTAAAAAAAGTGAAGAACTCAAAGAAGAATTTAAGGAATTGGAGCGGCAAGATGCATCTAATCTTATGGATGTGAAGCATGCCAAGACTAAAATACAGAATCTAAAACGAAATTTGGAGGATTGTGAGAATGAGGTTTGATTGTCTTTAATAGTACTTCAAGTGAAAGATATACACAGCATTTTAATTAATCCTAATTTTATATATTCATTGAAACAGAATAGTAAATGAAACATTTTTTGAAATATGAAAACTTTGTAGTTATATTTGTTTATTCATTCATTTTTTTAAAAGTGTTTTTCTATATATGAAGTGAAATGTTTGAAAAAACATCAAAATCTGTTTAATAAATCTATATTGTGTTTAACTATATATGAAGTGAAAGGAAATACTTTTTCTTTTGTTAGAAATTTGACTTCTTTTACAGCTAAGTAAACTAAATAAGCAAACAAGTATATTTGAAAATGAAACAGAGGAGTTGCAGAAAAAGAAAGAAAAGCTGGAAACAGAAAAGGCTTTTGAGGAAAAGAAAGCTACTGAGGTATATTACACCTTTATTAATCAGTAAAGTAAAAATAATTTACTTAGTATTCTTATAACTTTGCATTAGGTAATGCATCTCCAGATATCTTATGCATCAAAATATGTCAAATTTTATCGAAAAGAATTCCTCCGTGTGATATTGTTATTAAGAGATGAATTCAATTTTGCAATGTTTTGGAAAAACTTGTATCGATAAAACGAAGGGAATCATAAACTATAATTTATAGCTAAATGCATAATTGATTTAAAAACTGGGTTTTATGTATTAAACATATTTTTGTAAACTTTTTTTGTAAAATATAACAGTTTTGGTAGCTATTTACATTGCTTTTATTAATTTCCCCTGAAAATAAAAACAGGAATTCGCTAGTTTAATTTGGAAATAAATTTATTAAAGGAGGCATGTTAGAACAGTTTCCATTGTAATATTGTTTTTAGCACTTCATGTCAAAATAAGTGTATAGGAATATGTTTTGTGTCAGTAAAGATGATGTGTTAATACTTTCATGGTATTTGTTTATATCACATTAGCCAAAGTAGGTATCATTAAAAATTATTAACCATTACTTACTTTGGATGAAATAAGTGATAAATAGTTTAGTCCAAAGAATACTAAAAAAATGCATGCTGTGTTCATTTCTTTTTTGAAGTTAAACTTCTATGCTCATGGAGTGAATGTAAAATTTGCCCAGTTTTGCGTAACAGGGAGAAAACGAACGGAAGTAGTGATTTCCCCCACCATCTCCCCCAAATCGTCGCAATAGTGAGGAAATAGCAAGCAGGAGGAAAAGACAGCAGGGTCTGGAATATATTATTTTCCTCAGAACCAGCCCAGAGGCATCTAGGCTTCTTCTTCAGTTAGCTAGTGAACCTATGAGAGGGAATAAACAGAGTGAAAAAAGAGAGGGGTTCGCCTTTGCTAAAAAATAGCATCAGCAGTCAGGAGTTGGTGGGGGGGGGTTCATTTCAGTAGAAACGAAGAAACTGCAACTTTTCTACATTCCTTCTTCCTGTGGTTGGGTTTTCGATTCGTTTTGCTCGATGGGGGGGGGCACCCTGTGACTTGCGTCATATCCGTGAAAAAGTTGGATGATTGCTCTCCAATTGGTCGACTCCCCCCCCCCCCCTTCTCATCAGACCAGGGAACATTTGTCAATGGTTATATGTGTTGCAATGTTTGCGTTACGGTGTAGACAAAATAGATCTTGCAGCAAAAGCATGCCTTTTTAAAATATTTCCTTAGATTGTTGGCCACATAATGATGTTTTCGGCAGCTAATTTGTTTTATTTTTTAAATTTTCATTTGCGTTGAATTATTATTGATTCTAATCAGAATGCCTAAATCAAATGCACAAAGAGGAAAAGAGTTTCGTGAAAGAAAAACTAGCAAAGAAAATCCAGTCGAAAAAGTGATAAAAAAAATAGTGCAAATTCATCAAGTGCTACTGCCAAATCTCGATCAGAGTACATGAGAGAATATCGAGCATGGGAAAAAACATTGCAAAATATTCTCTTAATGCCGAGTTTAATGACTGATGATGGGAATGCTATTGAGACTCATCTAATGCCAGCACAGATTAATACGGACTTTGTGAACCACCCTGTGCAGTCAACAAGTATAGAGCCCTCAACAAGTCTAGTGCGTGTTGGAACTGATGCATGTGAATCGATAATAAATTCTATCTTACGTTACAAAGACTATGATTCCCATAAAAATGCTCACAAAGATTTCCAAAAGCGATTTGTTGATAATCCTTTCGGTCACAGGTGTTCGATTTGTGATAGATTATGGTTTAGAGATGATTTGAAAACGCCTGTTTGCTGAGCATAAAATATTTTACCAGGAATTAATTTAGAAACGTTAAAGCGTGCTACAGTTGCCGACAAAGTTTAAATAGGAAAAGTATACCAAATTTATCAAAATATAATGGTTTTGTATACCCAGAAATTCCAGCACATCTTCCTACTTTGGATATGGTATCAGAAAGACTCATTTCTCCACGAATACATTTCATGCAAATTAGGCGATTGAGACATGTACACGGTCAGTTTGGAATGTTATGGCAAATAATCAATGTTCCAGTATCCGTCTATACAATGGTCAATTGACTGCCACGGAATGTTGATGATGATTACTGTGTCAATGTTGACATCAAACGGAGGAAAATTCACAGAACTAGTTATCTGATGGGTTTGGTTACTAAAAGAAATATCAAAATGTGGTTGCAAAATTTAGTAGCTTCTCCACTGTACAGAATGTATGACGTTACAATCAATGATAGTTTCTTAAATTTCAAACAGAATGCGTCTCAAGTTCTTCTAGATGAAATCAGTGAAAATATAACTATTGAAGAGAGACTTACAGCCCAGCAACAGACGTTATGGAATGAAGAGAAATATCTTTGTATTGCTCCTGGGGAAGCGAATGTACCAAGAAGCTTGCTATTTGATGAATATGCTGAGGAGCTCTCTTTCCCAGCAATTTACTTGGATCATTTTAGAAACTTCAAGGAAGGAGTTAGAGTTACACATTCATGATGCCACGAGTGAATTAAGACATGTTGATCGTCGTGGAGTGACCCCACAGCGTTTGCTTTATGTGGCAATGAAAATTATGCGATTGGATTCGGATTCGCTTACGGTTGCCTATGAATTTTGAATTTAATAAGTTCCCCAGCAGTTTACTATATTTAGATGTATTTCTGCACTTACGACCAACATCGGCAAAGAAGTTTCATCCCACGCGCCATTTTTTTTAATGGTTTATCAAATAAATTTTATGATATTGTAAACTGAGAAGCTGTATTAAAGAATTCTAAGTCTATTTGGTATTGAATTAGATTACTATTAGCATATATATCAATTATTTTACATTTTATAACCATGATTGATATAACAGTTTAGGGCTGTTAATTGTTATGTGATCACCAATGAATTTGCTATACCTGGGATGCAGAGTTAATTATTTCAAATAATTAAATTAAAAGAAAGAAGTAGATCTAGTTTTGAAAGTCAATATAACAAAATCTTGGAAAGCAGCTGATCTACTCAAAAATGTCATTTTTGGGTAAAAATCTGTATATTGGATCTCTCTAGCGAAAACTGCAAACAAATGTATTTCTAATCAATAAATAAATGTTATTTGTTTCTAGAATTTTTAATTTAAAGTTGTAAAGTTTTTTATTAATTGAAATATGTATGATTGCTTTTTTAATATTGATGCTAAATATGTAATGTAAATACACTTATCTAAAAACTAATGCAGTCGAGATTTCATTATTGTTTTTATACACAGGTGGTTTTTTTTTTTAATGAAATAAAATTTTAAACTTGATTCCATCCTATATGGTTTTTGGCTAACATGGAACATACCCCCTTTTTGTTGTACCACTTGTATCTTTTCTTACATAGCCTTACAAGAAACATATCCACCATATTAAAAAAAAGTTAAGTGTACAGGGTTTGCTTACTGGAAAAGTTTTGGATCCAGTAAATGAAGAAGAAGAAAAATGAGCAAAATACAAGTTAAAAATCCCCCCCCCCTTGTTATTCAAAATAGCTGCGACATTATTTTAAAAAGGGGATTTATATAATTTGGTGAGTGGTAAATACAACACAAGGTACTGTAAAATTCGGCATATAGTGCACACTGGAGTATAACACTCACCTATATTTTCAAGCTGCGTTTTCAATTTTTTAGATATATTCACCGTATAACCCCCTTTTTTACGAAGAAACCTGAAATGTATGTGTGCAGTGTTTTTATGTTTTAAGTCATTTATTCGAGGTATTATCCCAGGCTCTTGAAAACTTTATTTTTAGAAGGAACTCAAAGTTCATATGGTATATCATATGTTTTAAATAAGCAGTATTTTGAACTATGTAGAAATCTTAATTTTTTAAAAGCTCAATTTTATACCGGCATATAACCTACTCTGTAAATTTCAAATCTTATTTTTGTATTAAAAGTGTGTTTTATATGCTGGATTTTACAATAGTTATTTTGACCATAAATATAATTAAATATTCATGCATTGTTGATGCATAATAAATTATTCAAAATTATAAAAGGAATAAAGTAATGGTTACATTCCTAACTCAAGTAATCAAACTTAAAAACTCAAAGCAACTAAACCAGGAATAAAATCATCATTATAATTCATATTAACAAAAGAAATTCATGCACACAAAAAAGATTGGGCAAATAAATTTTTTTTATGAAAACATTTTAAAAATAATGCCTTTATAAACTTTTAAAAGAAAATATATATAAGCTTTAAAGAGCTATATAAGTTTTTTGCATTATTCAATTATGAAGGAGAAAAAAATTCTACAACCATAAATAATAAATACTAAAACTTTTTTAATTGTACATTAACAATTATTTTACCAAGAAAATGATTTTTAAAATTCTTAAAATGTAAATAAATAAACTACATCATTGAATACTTTGAATTATAATATATGAACATCGTTACAGAATTTTTACCATTTCTTTCTTCATTGTCTTAGTAAGTAGAAAAGTTATAATAATTATTTTAAATTTTAACATGCATATTTTCTATTTTATTTCCATATTCCAGTGTTTTTAAATTACATTAAAAAAAAATTTTTATTGTGTGAATCATACGTGGAATAAAATTTTATTTGGGTATTTGTTTTAGAGAACTAATTTACTTCAATTGATAATTATATTTGTTATTTATAGGTAATGGGAAGTTTGAAACAAGAAACTGAAGTGTTGCAGGAAAAGAAAGATAAGATTGAAAATGAATTAAAACATTTAAAAGAAAATATGTATGATATTAATCAGAGGTAAATTCTTAATTTAATCATTAAAAATGTAATAATGTTTTACAAAATAC
>BMAO01025969.1:0-50395 GCA_019973975.1 Trichonephila clavata | reverse complement strand
GTAAATTCAAAGTTACAATCCCCCTCAGGGGGCTCACCTTCTTTAGGTGAGTACGGGTGTCACAATCCCGAGGTGCCCTAGTGATCTTTTCCTTTTCCCACGGGGTTTACTATCTTTGGTAAACATGGGCTTCACGAACCCGGGGTACCCTAGTGATCCTTCTCTATTTTCGACCCTCTTTCTTGTCATTCAATTCATTCTTTCTTTCTCTTCCCGTCTAGACCACAGGAAAAAAAAAGGGTTTGGCGCAGTATAGCCGAAATCGGCTCTTGCGCCAATAAACCCCAAAATCACTCACTCACTCACTCAAAGTTACAATCCGGTTTAGTGGGCGGAAAATAACAATAAAGTCGAATGAAACATGTAATGTGTTTCATTGCATTTTCAAAACAGGAAGTTCCCATGCCCTACCCTGTATATTCCAAATTCCAGCAGAGTCTGTAGAATAAAGTGTCAAATTTGATATCTTCCTCATTACTTGAGATTTAAAGATACGAAGTTTGCGAAAAGCCCTCATATATTGCTTTGAAGTACGATGTTAATAAAACAAATGACCAATTAATGAACTCCAAACATAAATTAACGAAAAGTGTGTTTGCTTACATTTTTCTTAAAGAGCCTTTTTCTTCAAAATTACGTTTTTTATTGTCATATTTCGACGCGGTTTGCTTCAAAATGTTCTTAACTTTCTATAATTATAAAAATAGTTTTGAAAAATTGATTTTTTGAGCGTTCAAAGGTACTATACTAAGTGCAAGTATAATATCTTGTTTGAAGTTGCACAAGTAATACACAAATGTTTCAAATGTTCTGCATAATAGTGTGCTCATAGTGTTTTAAAATTCTCATTAATGCATCTTTCGAATATCCGTACTAATTTTTATTGAGAAAAAAAATTTAACGCTAATTTTCTAATAATGAGTACAACTACACTATCCTACTTATAACTTTTCCAACAGTATTTTGAGACTGCGGTAGCCAAGTTATCATTTTCGCCAGCTAGTGACCAACGTTCTTCCCGTTGAATCTTTGGTTCAATTTTAGTGCCATTAAATGTGTGGCTATAATAGCTTTGTGGTCATGATCATGGACTCGGGGCTGGCATGTCATGAGCGAGTAGCCCCAGTGCCACTGGAGACCCACCATGCAAGTTAGATCTGTCGAGGTTCAAAATCCTCTCTTTGGCGTTGTATGGAATTTCGAAGAGGGTATAGTGCCAGTTAAAATGTCGCCCTCGTTATTTGACTATTGTTTTCAAATTACCAGGTTCGTCACCTCAACGTTCTTAAGTTGGCGTGATGTGAAAATTAGCACGGTAGTGTGCCATCTCAGGTGTCCTTCTCGTTACTTGGCCATGTTTCAAAATTAGGAAATCCGTCGCCAATCGCCTCGAGTAGACTTCATGTGCAACGTTAATAAATAATCAAATGAAATCCTACCGATGTAGTCCCTAGTGAAACGAAAATGAGGTGTTCAGTGTTATTATAAAGTAAGATCCACTTTTCTTTATATATATAGAAATGGATGTTTCTATATATGACCTCGATTCACTCCAACAGCGTTCAACCCATTACTATTAAAATTGGCGTGTATATGTAATTTTTTTGGAGAAGGATTTTGTGCTATATCCTCTTTGTTGCAGTTCCCCACCAGGTGGTGCTACTTCTGCACCGTTCAATCCATCGCCAAGTTACCAACGTGGTTGCCAAAATGATGCCGACTTGACTCTATCACTAACATTTCGCTATGTTTCCATTGAATCGCCATTTTATTGTAAGGAACGACGTTGCTTGCGAATGTTATAATTTTAACATAAAATAAGTACAACAGAAAGTAATATTACGCATTACACATCTAGATATAAACTATTTACACTATTTTAAGCGTTCATTACACAAAATTTGTAACAATGTGTTACTTTTGCTGAGCTGAGATCAGCTGAGGAAGGTGTTTTCAAAAATCGACCCACAAGAGAGCTACGGGGCGTTATAAATTTTAAAAAATCCTTTTTATCAGCTGTTAGACCTTCAGACTTAAAATTTAACAAATGGTTTTTTTTTGTTCAGCCGAGATATGCAAAAAGCTTTTTTCTTTTTGTTTAATGTGCAATTTATGTAAAATGAACTCATTAAAAACTTTTTTATCCATCAATCTGTATTGTTTAATTTTTCAATTCACTCGTGAGAAGAATGGGTGTACCAGCGAGTTACTTTAATATAATAAGGATTTATGTTTAAATATTTTGTGCTCCCCTTTCAAGCCCTCTACTGAGCACAGTTATCGGAATTAGCAATATAGATCTACACATAATAAAGTATCTCTTCCAGAAAAGAAACATTCAAAGAAAGGGTCTTACTTCCAGGAAAATATTGTTAAATGGATCATCTTATTTTGAAGATCTCCTTTATAGAACACATTCGTGAGTGCTTGAATTGAGAAAACCAATCTTTTAAACTCATAGTATTGTTCAAGTTCTTGTCGCGCTCTTTTCCAAGGTTAAAGGACAAATTAAGCTAACAATTCGTGGCAACTCGATCCAGCGATCACGCCTCATTGAATTCCCGAAATACCGCCTAATTAGGTGAACTATAATTGAAACTCGGGACATACGGTAATGAATCTATACGGTTGGCAAAGAAGAGCTCGAAAAGGGGATTTCAGACCGTCAATTATTGTTAATTATACATTGTTGGACTTGTTTTTAAGTGTAGCTAATTAGAAATGGGGGAAACGGAATATATAACTCCCCTTGTCTCTTCTAAGGATTCGTTAATGAAGACTACTATACTAACTAGAAAGGATGCTAGATCCTTTTGAATAGTTTTATTTAATTAGAAGATGAATACTGGAGTGACGCTTTTGTGTTGAAATATCTTGAAATTCTTTTTACGAGTTTAAAATGGACTATTGTATTCTGAGAAAGAATGCATTGAATGAAATTGAAATTATATATGTCTTTCTAAAAGAAGAAATGCAGTTTTCCTGAAGATTAAATGGATTGGTTTATGAATAAAACTCTTTAATAAGAGTTTGATGACAAAAGGAGGTATTTATTTTTAGCAATAGCGCAGCGTTTCTCGAACCCCCTAGGGAACGTAAGAACTCCACAAGGGGGTGCGAGCATATTGAAAAGTCGAAAACGAAAGATTATTTAAAATAAATTATTAATTTGCTGAAAGTAAACAAACAAAATACATTTTGACAGAATAAAAAAAAATAAAATGCACACTTACACTAATATAATACACTTATAAATGTATCAGTACTGTACAATGTATTTTATAATTAATTTAACATTACTAACAAGAACAAGTTTAATAATTACCAGTGACCCCATGAGCTTGTCATATATAAAATTACATACAGAAATTAACACTTATCTTGATAATTTATACGGTTTATAATTAATCCCTTAACTGTCGATTAAGCGTTACGTGATTCGCCCTCCCCCCCATTGCCACCGTTTTTCATCTAGGCAAGTGTATGTGATGTATTGGGGGAGGAAAAAAGGGAATACTCAAGCAAATCCCCTGAAATAAGTAAATCCTTCGCAAATACTGTCAAGGTCCATTTATTAAATTCTAAAGCCTTCGGAATAATTTTATGCATGCAGTGCACAGAAGAGATCGTACTTCGGAAAGACGCATATATACGTCCGGCGAAATTAACGCTTTTGTTGAGTGAGACGTTTATATACGCACTTAAGAGTATAAGAGTATAAAGTCGTATTGTACTTTTTGCGTTAAAGTATAGTAGAATTGAATTCAAAAAATTGTTATTGTATGGAGGTGGTCGCGATGAAAATTATGATTGAATATTGGGTCGCAAATATTGAAAGTTTGAGAAGCACTGCAATAGTGAATAGTGCTAATGTTCTAATTCTTTTATGATGAAGCAATATGTATTTTTGAGTCTTAAATATGTATAATAGTATTAAAATGTTTTTCTCCTTTTCAACTGCTGACCCGATTTTTGATTTTTGTGCTGATATTATTTCCTTAAGATATTTGCATAAAGAAGTTCCAGCTGTCACCCTCCCACTTCGCTGGGTATTTCATGAGATTGAAACACTATACATTCCTTTTAGGTTATTGTTATCTAAATCCCAGTATTACGCTTTCGATTGTATTGCAAATATTCTTCTAGTTATCTCCTCTTGATTTAAAAGGGACAGGACTTAAATTTCTTAAAGAAAACTTATCATTTACGCCCCGTCATTCCCAATCGAAGTCGATTTCTTCAATTCCTCATTTCAGCAAATTGGTGCTCAACAAAAGAAACATGCTTGTCAAATTCCAAGTCCACAAGTCTAATTGTTCTAAAAGACGATCTTTCTGTTATTGTTACTAATGCTACCTGTCTGACGATATCAGATCGAGATCCATGAAATCCAGGAATGCTGCTCATCAAGCACTATCTATTGAATTGAGAGCAAATTAACTTTTCCCCATATAGATTCGTGTATGACAAAGAGGTGAAGCTAAAATAAGTTTCTCCCGGTATGTATTTGGGTGTAACGATGATGCATTAAAAAATTACTTCGTATAATACTCGGGAATGACATCGGGAGTTTCGCGCCCAAGATTATCTCAGACATGATAATTGAAAGGTTAATAAAAAAAACATGCTTCTCAAATTTCAACTCTGTTGGTGTAATATTTCAAAAACATAAGTTTCTGTCTATATCACACCCGCAAACTCCCTTACGAGTCAATTTATACAAAACCCATTCTTAATGAGTCTCTACTCAACAGAAGAAACATGTTTTCCTAATTTCAAACTTGTAAATTTAGTAGTTCAAACACAGAAAAAGGTTTATCTATACGCTTCCCGAAACTGCTCCCCACAAACTCACATGGTAGTTGTTTCCTTCAAAACCGGTTCTTAACGTATATCTACTGAATAAACGTAATATGTTTCTCATATTAAAGACAGTAAGTGTAATAGCTAAAATGGAAATTTTTGCCTATAATTGCTTCAATCCCCCTTGTGGGTTGGTTTTAGTTAAACCCGTTCTTAGCGGATCTCTACTCAATAAAAGAAAAAATTTTGACAAATTTTTCTTGTCTATACATCTTATATAGATCAAGATATCTAGTGTTGAGTGAATAAGTCGTTTTAGACCTATATATATACAGATATAGAATTAAACTCAATGGCGCAACAGTCCAAAGAGGGCCACTGCGTCCATCTCAGTTTTTAGGACGCACTGAGGTGCATATGCATATGCACCGGTCAGGAGGACAGAAGGGAGGGGAGTGAATGCGGTGCCTTTTCCCCCTTTGTCGCCTTTAATACCCTCTGCGACTTTTCTTCCCTTTGTGGGGGTTCCGCATCTGTTGCCTCTCGGGAACCGGCCCTTTTTGCTGTCTTTTCAAAATATAATTTAAAAAAAAAAACTGTTTGGACCTTCTCTTTCTTTATCTAACTTTCCTCCCCTACTTAATTTTGTATTTCCTTATAGGAGTGGCTTCCCTGCATCTCTTATTTCTTTTTCAAGGTCTTTCCTGTCTCTCAGACACAGGTCTGTATGTTCGTGTTTGTGTGGGTTTTATTTTAGTATTTGTATTGCAATATAAATTGTAAAGCACTTTTACTGTATCTCCCCCCCCCTATTTTCAAGAATTTTGGGGAGGGTCAATCATTCGGGACCATTTTGTATATGTATTTTGTTTAGTACATAAAGTAACTTTTCGAAGGTTCGGTACGCAGCTCGAAACCATTTGGGTGAGCTCGATTCTCCAGAGTAAGTAGGTAAGGTATAAATATAAGGCTATATAAATTGTAAAGTACTTTTACTGTATCCCCCCTCCTATTTTAAAGAAATTTGGGGAGGGTCCCTCATTTGGGACCATTTTGTATACGTATTTTGTTTAGTACAAAATAAAGTAACTTTTCGAAGGTTTGGTACGCAGCTCGAAATCATTTGGGTGAGCTCGATTCTCCAGAGTAAGTAAGTAAGGTGGTCAGTCTGACGTGAACCTCCAGTGTTAAATTCCCAAGCAAGCTTGGTACTCATTTATCGACCCATTGAAGGGATAAAAGGCTGAGTTGACCTTGCCCAGCCAAGGGTTTGAGCACCGGACCTGTGTGTTAGAAGCGCTATACTCTGCCACTCAGCCACTGAGTTTCTATTCAAATATAGAAGTTATAGCAATATTGGATTTTAGGAAAGATAATAAATCGTTTAATGGACTGAATTTTAAGTCCTAAATTTTTTATTAGAGTAATTTTCAAAACTCCTATAAAAAAGCAAGGAGAATTACTAATAGAATTTTACTAATGATATTACATTGAAAAGTTTAAAAATATCACCCCAAAATATTTCTCCACATCTGGATACATGTCTTATCTTTACAATCTTACAAAATATCTTTCAGGTCTTGAGAAACACTTTTTATGGTTTTTATTTTATTGCTATTGATTCAACGTACCCTGTCTCATTTATTAGTTTAATATATTTTTCGCCAAAAGATTATCTTAAGAACTTATTTTTTCATTGGGCAGGTCAATTTTAGCGTTAAAAGCTTCTTTGGTTATAACAATATAAATTTTAATCTGTTTGTCCCTTAAAATATTTGTTTAAACTCTTTGGTCGTTACGTCGTCACTGTGTGTGTTATTTGTCTTCATTTGCTCGGAAGCAAGCCGGAATTATCTCGACAGATGAGACAGTTGTCGTAAATTTGAAGTAATTCAAACCAAAAACAACTGAAAAAGGATTGTTTAATATTTAATGTAAATCGAGTGATAAAAATTTAATAAGTTAATGTTTGAATAATGAAATGTACTTAAATTTGTGCAGATGTAATTGAATTACTGAATTAATTTAATTCATATTCCTTCGAAGTTTTTGCTTAACTTTTGCTTTGGCCATTGTGCCCCTTTTAGTATTGGTTAAGATAGAAGTTCAAATTTCTTAAAAAAAGTGACTTTTTCTTGCGTTTTTGTTATATTTTAAAACCATTTTAAAAATACTGTAAAAAGTTAACTTTTCTTGTGTGTGATGTTCCAATATATTATTTCTACCTTGGGATTAAAATATTCTGACAAAAAATTAAGCAAAGATATTGCATTAAGAGCTACTGTTATAGTTCTATTAAAAAGGAAAATTGTTTTGAGTTAATTTTCGGTCCCAATAACACGTGGAAAATAGAGGAAGGTTGGTTATTTAAACATTTAACTGCGATTGACGAGTATACACGTCATGGAGAGGTTGTAGGATCTTGACATGACGAGTATACACGTCATGGTGAAGTTGCAGGATTTTGTGTCATGACGAGTATACTCGTCATGGAGAAGTTGCAAGATCTTGTGTCATGACTATACTCGTCATGGAGAAGTTGCAAGATCTTGTTTCATGACGAGTATACTCGTCATGCTCAAAAAGTAGTGACCATTGGTTATTTAAATTGTAATTTTTGGGGAAAACAAAACAAACATATTCTCAAATTTCAGAACGCTTAGAATATTTTGAGGCCGGCCGGAGTATAAAATAAATAAAAAATACGAAAAATTTAAGATGAACTACAAGTATGGTGGTCACATAACGTGAATTTAAGTAAGTGGTATTTTCGTGTCATCAATCTGGTACAATATTTTTAAGTTTTATTTTCTATTAGATGATTATAGTAATTATTTTTCACTTTATTTTAATTGGTTAGTTTATCAGTAAAGAAAAATAGTAAATATTTGAATAAATATATTTCCTTATATTTTCTCTAGCATTAGATGATTCCTCCGTTGCAATTTGGAAAATATTGTTTATAAACAATGGAAAACAATTTGCAGAGATTATAACTAATATCATTTTAAACACAATTATTAAAACAATTTTCAGTAAAGTTAGAAAGGGCTCTGATGAAATGAATTTTTGAAAATTGTGTTAGAAGAAAAAAGGAGTCTGAATTCATATTGTTTGGCATTATTACGGCAAACATCAAGATTAAAATTTATCTCAATGTGTCACAAAAAGGAAAAATTAGGACAAAAAGTATATTTATGGCAGTTTTTCTATTGCAAGAAGATATTTTTTCGCGCTGTTTTATAAATGAATAAACTCTGCTCGAAATAGTTAACAAGATTAAGGAAAATAAAGGTTTACTTCAACAGCTTTTTATCTACTCTTTATTTTCGTTCTCAGTTGACTGAAGAGAAAAGCCATTCTTTTTTTCTTGCTTTTTTGGCACGTATTTAAGTTTATTTCTAAAAGTGTTAATTTATTTGTATAACTTTTTATGAGAGGAAGTTTATTGACATTTTGAATTTTGTTACGAGACAGCTGAAAGAGCTATGACTAAGATACAAAAATAATTATAAAGAATTGATTAAAATTTTATTCACGATTGTGTGTTTTTCAGCAATTGCGATCGTGTATGTTTTTATCTGTATATAATAATTCACGTTAATTTCATCTTTCAAATTTTCTAATTTGTAATGGCCCTGACTCTCTAGGACCAGGGTGGGCATTACATCGATCGCGATCTACCAGTGGACCGCCAAGACAATTTGGAGTGACCACCTGAAGATTAGCCTTTAGTAATTGTATACGGAAAATTTTTAAGATTGGCTGACAGTTCGCAGACTGTCTTCTACTAACTATAATTACGAGACTTAACTAACTTAAGAACTAACGAAATGAAACTAACTAACGAACGAACTAACGAGAGATTACAAGGACTAACTTAAGATGAAAATGTTTTGTTTTTTAATGTATTTTGAATTGGTTGATAATAAATGCATCATTAGATATTATTATTTTTGTGGCTATTATTATTATATTTGTAATTTGCGTTTTGTTTTAAACGCGTTTTCAAAAAAGTGAGTTTTTCATTTTATTTACGTACGTATGTACTTATTTATTATTAGGTTATAATAAATATTGTTGACTTTTTCCTCACCTCACAACATCTACGACTCTGGGCAGTGGGCGCACTCGTGAATTTTCAAAAAGGGCGCGGCGGGCACTGTGGTCCAGGGTCAAATGTCTACCATTCTCATATCCTACCTCAATACGTAACTAAACACATATTTTTTTCTTCATTTTGTAGATTGTCGCGAACAAAGAACAGTAAGAAATAAATTATTGAATAAATAATAGCATTAATTAATGAAATTTTTTTAATAATAAATACTTAATTAAATTTTACGTTTTATGTAGATGGGATTATAATCGATCGAAAAAAGGGCTATGGAGGAGGGTTCGGACCCGTGGACCCTCCCTTTGTGTGTGCCACTGATACCGGGTGGACTGCAACACCTTGAAAAAATTAGAAGTAGCCCGTACCCTGGAAAAGTCTGCCCACCCCTGCTCTAGGACTTCGTGCGAATAAGTAGCTATTAATTACCCGCATAACGGGATGTAATTGAAAATTTCTTTCTTGAAGTTAAAAGTTTAATGTATTTAAATTAAGAATTACATATTGAACATCATCCAATTATCTGGATCAATCAGAAGGGACGTCTTCTGAAGTCCTGTGAGTTTTTCAACTTTCGGTTTTAGCCGAGGTTCTAAGGAAAATTTGCCGATTTGTGTGCCGATCGCCACTTGTTTTACAAAGTAACCTTACTCGTTTTGACCTTCGTCTTTTGTTCTATGTTTGTTTGTGTGTGTGTTGTTTAAGTGTAATAGTATTGTAAAATAAATTGGTTTAACATCTACAAGAACATGCCTTTTCGATAGAATTATATTATCATAAACCATCCAGGAATGATCTTTAGTAAATAACGCTTACCCCCCACACACACTGTGAAACTTACAAAAGATTATACCAGGGGTGGGCAGACTTTTCCAGGGTACGGGCTACTTCTAATTTGTTTCAAGGTGTTGCGGTCCACCCAGTATCAATGGCACACACAAAGGAGGGGCGGGGGTCCACGGGTCCGGACCCTACTCCATCCCATGATTTTTTTCCGATCGATTATAATCCCATGTGTATAGTATGTAAAATTAAATTAAGTATTTGTTATTAATAATTTTTTTATTAATTAATGCTATTTACTGATTCAATAATTTATTTCTTACTTTTCTTTGTTCTCGACAATCTACAAAATGAAAAGAAAAATATGTTTGGCAGCGTATTGAGGTAGGATATAAAAATGGTAGACACTCGACCCTGGGCCACCGCGCCCCCTTTGAAAAATTCACGAGTGCGCCTACTGCCCAGAGTCGAAAGTGTGGTGAGGTAAAGAAAAAGTCAACAATATATTTATTATAACTTAATAATAAATATGGAAAATATACTTATACCTATACGTAAATATATATATAAAATGAAAAACTCACTTTTTTGAAAACGCGTTTAAAGGAAAACGCAAAATACAAAAATAATAATAATAACCACAAATGTAATAATATCGTATGATTCATTTATTACCAAACAGTTCAAAAAACATTAAGAAATAAAACATTTTCATCTAAAGCTAGTACTCATATTTATAGTCAGTAGAAGAGTTAGTTTGCGCACTGTCAGCCAATCTTGAATATCTCCGTATACAACTATTAACGGCTAATCTTCAGGCAGTCACTCCAAATTGGTCTTGGTGGTCCACCGGTCGATCGCGATCGACTTAATGCCCACCCCGGGGATTATACCCTCCTAGAGCAATTTCTAATGACTAATTATTTAAATATATTGTGCTTTTGATTCTGATGACCCTTTTATTCTTTACCAAACGATGTTTTTTTTTGTTATTCGAATGAATAATGAACGGAAAATAATTAGTTTTATTATGATGTTTAATACTTAATGATCTCTGTCGTCAGTGTAAATCTCAAAACTGGAGACAGACTTATCATTCGGAACAATCGTTAACTATTCTTGTATTTATTTTAAGTTAAAAGAATCAATAGTATTTGAAAATAATGTCCGCTCTCACATTTCTTAGTGTTATCTTCTCGATGGGGGAATCTTTAATTTAGTGCCGGCCGGCCCAAAATAGATTGTATGAACTTCCTTTCAAACATATATGAAACTAAATGAAAAATACATCTGTACGTCTTTTTAGTGAAATTTTTATAATATTCAATTTTCTAATACTAAAAAATTTGGAATTAACCTTTAAATGGTTTGCCATACGCTGAACGCGAGTACTGATATTTTCTTCTTTCTAACTTTGATTTGCACGTATTTTTAATTCTTACTGTGAGTTTGTTAGTGCTAGTGATTTTAAAGTATTCGACTACCCTAAAATTGTTAATTTTGTTAAAAATTGACAATTTTTTTTTATGATTTTATTTTATGTCGTCTATTAGCTTTATAAAAATACCAGGTGTATTATTTTCCGTTCACTAGAACAAAAACTACAAGTGTTTTAGTAAAAGCAGATGCCATTACTTTAAGCAAGATGTCATACTTTGAAATGCGTTTTACTCCAAATGTGTTTTTTTGAAAGTGCACAAACGGGGCCAGTGATTGCTCAAAAAGTTTTGAAAATAATTAACTGAAAATTTTTGCGTATGTTCTGTATAATAGTAAAAGTGTTTTAATCTTCAGGTTTATCAATCATTGTTTTTTTTACAAAATTTACAGTCCCTTATGTTAATAAAATCACTGTTATTTTAAGCAATTTCATATAACTAAAATAAAGTGCTCTAGAGTTATTGAGGTATCACTAAAATCGTGAATTTTGCCAAAAATTGACAATTTTTTTTTTATGATTTTATTTTATTGGCCATCTTATTAGCTTTATAAAAATACCAAATTTATTATTTTCCGTTCACTAGAACAAAAAAAGTAATTAAATGTACGCAAGTATTTTGAAAGTTACTAAATTAAATTTTTGTGTATGTTCTGTATAATAGTAGAAATGTTTTAACCTTCAGATTTATCAATCACTATTTTACTACAAAATTTACAGTCCCTTACGTGAATATAATCACTGTTTTTTTTAAAGCAATTTCATATTATAACTGAGATAAAATGCTCTGTTTTTTGTAAAAATGAAAATACCTCTTATCTCTATTATGAAAATATCTCTTCAAAATGAGTAACATATCAACACATCAGAATTGAAAAATTGAAAATTTGTTCATAACCTTTTGGTACAGAATGCCCCGTTTATGTTATTTTTTGTAAATTTTTACCAATTTTTTCCCATTTTTGTAATAATAATTTTTTTCTTTTCTTAATTTTAGCATATTTTCCCTAAAAATGCACTAAACAAATCTAAAAACCACAAGTTGTCGCTAGTAGTCAGATACCTTAATTTGAGACAGCTCAATCTTAAATATCTCTTCAGGTCATAAAAACATCTATTTTCAGCTTGAGTGAGTGAATGAATATTAACTTTGCACTATTCAGTTACTCGAGAGGTTTTGGCTACGGACCTCATAATTTGGCACCATGGTCAAGCGAAGAAGTCGATACCTGAGCTGGAAACCCCCTCTCTTAACTTCCACACTTCACCAACGGGAGGATGGTTGAGCCTCGACATATATAACGTGCAGTGCAGCAATGATTTTTTTATAAATTTCTGGGGTCTTCTAATTTTTATTATTTATCTCCGTTCCCAAATAAGTAACACTATTAACTTTTTCAAATTTATAATTGCCAATTTCTATGTGACAAAGTTGTAAGTCAGATTTTAAACTTGGTAAGCATTTAGATTTATTTTCGTTTACAGATAAATTCATTCTTTTAGCACTTTGTTCCTATTTCATGATTATTGCTATAGTTTCGAAAAATGAGATATAAATGTATCGGAAATATCTTTTTCTGCTAATGACGCAATATAAGCTCTGCCTGTTAAAATATATCGTTGTTGCAGTTTTAATTTAAACCACCTTAATTATCTCTATATATATTTCGCATGGTAGATATACTTTTTTAAAAACCTCTAAGCAAATTCCATTTACAAAATCAAGGATAACTATTTATTGATTTCCACTTAACGTTTGCTATTTATAGAAACACAATCATCTCTCCGTCGTTTTCACTTTATTTGCAACCTCTAAAGCAATACTCCGTGCTGGGAATCGATAAAAATTGATAAAGGCAAAAGTACTTCAAATGGGGAATGGTTTTAAATAGAGCGCGATGGTTTCGGGGTGATGAATTTCGTGAAAGACGTCATCCCTTGTTGGGAAAATAAGTTTTACGTCATTTGTATTTCGCTAAAGGTTAGTGGAATTAATATGCAGGTAATTGAAGGCGTGTGTTTTTTGGAAATAAAAGTAATGATAGGGCACAAAGCGTGAATAAATTATTTCTTTTGGTATTGATCCGTGCTTCGTTTGGGGAGGATTAGTTTTGAAATTAAAGAAACACGCATCGTGTGATTGCTGATACGGGAGATTTTATTTTAAAAGGATGTGTGTCTGATGGGATTTACTTTTCTACGACAGCATCAATTTTAAAAAATACCCATTAATGAATATTGTTCTGATTTTTATTAATAGAATTTCGGTATTAAATACAGTAATACCTCGAACCTACGTGATAGTGTGGATAGAGTAATAACCGTGTAAGTCAGGGTATAGTTTTGCATATATATACAGTCGACTCTTGATAATTCGAAGTTGAAGGGACCAATGAAAAGCTTCGAATTATCTATAGGGTAGGAAAAAACTCCTTAAATCCCCGAAGAGAAATTTTTTCTAACAAATTTAAATTTGAAACTATGTAATAAAACAACAATTGTACATGTGCATAAAGTTATTTTAAAGTATTTTTAAAAAGTGCATATTGTGTACACTATAAATTTTAAACAGAAATTAAAAATCCTGTATTAAAAGAATACATTTATGCATCAAAAGAATACGTATTGTATATAACTAGTTTTTTTGACAAAAACATCTATTATCTTTTTTGTTTTATGGCATTCAATCTAATTTTGTCAATAAATTTTTCTAGAAGAAATGACGCGTGAAAAAGGTTCGATTCAACATAATTTGAAAGAAAAAGTTGCCTATTTGGTTTAGTGACACTTTAGCTTCTGTTAGATATATCGGAGTCATCTCCGATGGTCATCAAAGAGGCTACGTTACAGGGGAGACAAGCAGGACAATATAACACAAAACATATTAATCTCTAACCTGTTTTCTACAGGACTCTACATAATAGTGAGTGTTTGAATTGTCGAGAGTTATATTAGACCACTTCGAATTATCGCATGTTGTAGTCTTGCTGGCTACAGATTTTACTTCGAAATGTTGAGTGTACCAGAACATATTGTTTTAGTTCGAAATATTAAGAGTTTTTCTTGGGGCTGAGCATATGCTTCGAATTAGCGAGAAGTTCGTATTATCGAAGGTTTGATTTACTGAGAGTTGACTGTATATATATACACTTTTTTTAGTTGGGGAAAGAGATGAAACAAAATAATAATTTAGAAAAAATTATTAAATAAAATTTTATATAATATAAATACAAAATAGCCTAGTGGTTAGAGCATCGGACTCCAGACCGGAGGGCCTGGGTTCGATGCCCGATGCCACCAAATACCACCGAGTACACGCGGAGTACGTGCTCGTTAAATCAGTGGGTCCGAAAGACTTGTGGGTGATCGCAGCAGAAACCACGAGTGCAGGGGGCTTGAGAATATTTCTCTCCCCTCCAGTTCCATTCCTAAATTGGGGAGGTGGAGATAGGTGGTGTCGCCATCTATCGTTAAGAAGTCCAACCTGTCTCACATAGGCTCTGGCAACTTTCATTCCTTCCCTTTTGGAAGGACACGACGACAACAACAACAAAATCACATACCGAAGTTATTTTGATGTGTAGAAGGTTTCAGAAAATCTTACAAGGTAGCCTGCCGGCTCAAGAATTTTTCTTTATCCCACAAATTTTTTTATAAAATTATTATTTTATTATAAAACTCCTCTTCGAAGAATAAGTGATTATGTAAATTAAGACTACTATATATAATCTAGTCTTTCAGGTTTGAGAGAGAGACAGAGAGATGGGATAGACTACTATCGGAGCAGAGATTAATCAAATTGAATGTGAATCGCGGATATTTAATATTTAACAACTGAATTACCTAAAGTGACGAATTGTCACTGGAGATTGAATCTAGATTAAATAGCTAAGAAATCAGAGCTATTGCCTTGAGTAAGTGTATTTAGTATTAAAGTCTTCTCATATCTTGCGTACCTGGTTAAAATTGTCTGCATATTTATTAATTGGGTGCATCTCTTAACCTTGATCGATTGCATTTAAGTTGTGGTTAATATTGTGAATAAATTTGATTGTTTCTTGAAATATGGATAGTCTTCCTTCCAATCTTCGCACACTTTTAAGTGTGCAGGCAAGATTATTTCAAATTTTACATAAAAAGTTGAAAATTGACCGAGGGAAATTATTATATTTGACAATCTTTCTTCTTTGCAATTGAGATCATTACAATTAAACATTTTGTTGTATAATATTAAAAATGTTCAGAAATAAAAACAGAACTTTCACTCAATGTGTTTTCTCATTAAGGATAAACACAGTGATCAAATGTAAGAAGTTCTGTATCGACTAAGAAATATTTTTATACAAGTTAAGAGAATAATTATTTCGCAAATGCTTGGAGACTTCATTCTGTGCACTTAATGTTAGTGAGTTGCAGTGAAAAATGACTCGTTTCATATCATTAAGTTTGTTAGAAACTCAAAAGTTCCTCTCATAGTCATTAAGAATTTAATAAAACTTTGAATATACGTTAGTCTGTAATGTACTAAAGCAGCCGGTCTTTGGGATAAAAATCCAATAAAAATAATGTTAAACAATTAATAATAAGAAAGTACCCAACAGTAATTCCAATGTAATTAATCATTGTATGTTTCGTGCAAATATCAATATATCCGGCAGTAACTTTTCTAAATATTCTTCCTGGCATAAAAAAATAATCATAGCAGTTTATTAGAACAATTTTTCGAAACTATAAAAGGGACGGTAATGGAAGTGATAACAACATTTCTCTAAAAGAGTTGTGAAATAACTAAAAATGCAATGAGCAATGCAAGGTGAATCATGATAATCAATATTTGGTTGTTGAACCACGATGGTGTAAAGGTTGCGTGAGGAATTCGAATGATAGGAATTTTATCTAAAAAACAAAATTCTGAGTGAAGAGTTACAAGTTTCTTTTTTTCCCCTTTGATGTTCAGTGTAGCATATACAGAGAGATTTGACTGAATGGTCGAAAAGCTAGTATGTGTCATAGAAAGTTTATACATGTTAAGGGAAACTCTTTCGAAACTTAAAAAAAGTTCAGTAATCTCATCTTTCACTGTTGTCGAAGCGAATGTAAATTTTCGGTGCGAGGTTTGTATAAATAATTATTTTTAGTGCTCACCAAAACAGTTTTCCGATGCATGAGTAACATTTTAACAATTTTCACGTTAACTTTTCAAAGAGCTTTCTGAGAAATATATTTAAAAGGCTTTTCAGATAGATGGCTTTCGCGTTAATATTTTTCTGTGGATTTTTGATTGCATCGAAGGACACGTTTTTTAAATAATTATAATTATCCATTGCTGTGTAATCTTTACGTTCCATTGAAAGAGTAATTAGTTATTTTTCATGAGTAGTCTTTAGAATTAATAAACCGTTTTAAATAGATTTAAATTGTAGTGTATGATTTTTTTCTTTTGACAGGTTTTGAAAAATGTCACATAAGGTGTAAGAAAAAACTATTATTAGGTTGGTACGTGTAAAATGTCGGATTTTTCAAGTAACTATATGACGTATCTTTACGCGTCCGTCCACTAACAGTACTTTTGGGTATTCTTTTGGGCCAGCAAATTTTAACATAAAAGAAGGAAATGCGATATGCAAATTAAATTTATTACATATATTCCTTCTTCGCGAGTTTAAGAGTTAGTGAAATGTGAGTGGATTAGAAGTGAAGGGAATAGTGAATAGTTAGTGAATTGGCAGTGAAGAGAATAGGTACACAAAAAGTAAGAAAGTCAGAAGTTTAGCTAACAAGAAATGACAAGTTAGTTACAAGGTGAAGCTTACCAGAATTGATTTAAGTCCTTATAAAAGACTATAACCAAGAAGAGTGTTAGAGTCTAGTTGGATTGAGTAGAAGACTGCATAAGTTAAGGTACTGTCATCTTATATTAAGTTGATGTTTACAGTGTTTAAGTAGTAGTGAGGACATTAAATACGTAGTATTGAACATATTCTCCCCAAACGCGAATCTCGTTTCTTCTCTCTATTGCTTGACTGAATTATCCTATTTAAAGTGTTATTTGTGTTTGAAGTTGATTATAGTGATAAATAAAATAATTGGAACTTATCATGTCGAATGATCCTTTAATTCCTTCCACACCTTTAGCTCGGTCACAGCGTAGAAGGGATTTAAAATCGTTTCAACTATATAAAACTACATATTTTTTTCAAAATCTGTTTATTTAGGCAAAATTTGCTTCATTTGCTGCAATACACCTATGTCAGGTATTGTTGCGTATTCACAGTTCAGATATTAGTCCTTATTTTCAGTTTTGAAACATTTATTATTACTATACGTTGCGACTCGAACACACGCAAAAAATTAAATACAGTAGTACCTCGACTTACGCTAACCCGGAGTTACGCAATTTTCAAATCTCGTCGATTCGTCTTTTTTTTTCTTTTTCATCACTGAAATTTAGAAGAATCAGTGCCAGAGCATGATAAAATTGGTAATGTGATGGAAGAAATTATCTATCTTGCCACGAAAATAAATTTAGAATTTGACAGTGACGTTCAAGAACTGCTAATTTCTTACAATCCGGAGCTGACAATTAATGAGTTCATAGAAATGCATGAGCAAAAGCAAGACATTGAAGAACTTGAGTATATTTAGGCCCTGTTCAATCAGAACTTCGAATCACGGTCGGGAATTTGATAGATTTTAGTTCAATTTAAAAAGGGTTAAAAATTTCAGACAATATATATCTCAAAGAAGAGCGTATTTTTTCAGCAAAACAAGGAATAAAAAAGTTGTTAGCGTGCTACGAAATTTTGAGGGAGAAAAAAATTATTTGAGCCGGCAGACTACTTGTTAGATTTTATGAAACCTTCTACACATTAAAATAACTTCGGCTTACGATTTTGTACTTGTGTTGTTTATACGAATTTATACATTTTTTTTTTGTTCCAAATTATTATTCAAAACGAATAACAAAGTGGAACGCATTTGAGAAAATCTTTGCTGTATTGGTTTTCTGGCGATGGATAATACGACTAAGCAATGTTATGCCAAAAAGAGAAGCATTACACATTTAAAGAAATTCCAGCATTCCATATGAACCTACCTAATATAGTAAAATTAATAACACCTAATCCAGAAAATTAGGAAGAATTTAATTCTACGATATACCCGTATATATGTAAAACAACTTAAAGTTATTCTCATCCCAATATATGAACTGTACTTATTTTAGAAATATTGTTGCAGAGAGCGTGGTAAATGACAAAAAAAAAAAAAAAACTGTTAGAACATTTTTAGTTCTAAATTGGCGTAATTTTTGACTAAAAGAGTAATCGGGTTTTTTTTTTAATTTTTAGAAAATATCTTTATTATGCATGTACTAAACTGACCGGTCTTAGAATTAAAAGAGAAATTTAACAAGATGCTTTACATACTTTCTCCAAAGTAATTCGTTTGAATAAAAAAAAAATTTTCTTTTCAAAAATTAGATTTTTTTTAATAATTATTAATAAGCTTGTAACTTTTATTTGGAGCTAAATTCCACGAATTTTGTAACGTAAGAATAAATTCGCATTTCACCTAATTCTAATTTATCAGATTTATTTCATTAAATTACATAAAAGTCTTTTCAGTTACAAGGCAAAATAATTTCTTTTAGCGTTCTAAATTTAATAACAATCTCGGTTTCATTCCCATTTCGAATTAATTTATGGTTGACAGCATTTTTCTCGTTTCTAATAAAATCCGATCGTTGAAACGTTCTAGGTTTTTAATGAATGCAAATGAAGATGGACAGTTCTACTTAAAGTAGTTTAGACGCGAATGGGAAAGCTTTTACCTTGTTACTGGGAGATATTCATTTACTATATTAAAACTGAGAGAGATGTCACTACAAACACATATTCAGTAAAATTTAATTTATATTTTACTTAACTATAATACTTCTACACAGCATTTTCAAGTCACTTACTTGATGGTAAAATGAGCTATTACTTTGTGCTTAAGCTCCGGAATAAAGCCTCGTGTAGTATAATATTTAATTAGACGACTTGAATTAATTAGAGAGTGAATTTCAGGTTAATATAGAGAAAGGTATTTATTTGCTAAAGTGTATAAATTAAGTTTGTTGTCAAGATTAAAAAAAAGAGTTCGTCGAGTTGAGTTGTACTTTTTTAAAAACTTCGTATCATTTAATTGTGCTGACATAATTAAATTTTAGAATCATTCGAACAGAATGGGAGATATAAGGATTATTTTGTATTTACTTTCTAGTTTAATTTGTGTCCGTAGAACTTCCTTTTGTGCTTAAAAATTTTATAATTAAAGTTTCATCTGTAATGATCGCAATGAAACGATCATATTCGATTTGTTAGGAAGTTTCTTTATTTACTAATTATTTAATTACGTAATAATTCTAATTTAATCTTTGACGTTAAGGAGCAGGGAGTTTCTCTGGTCTTGAGAAACCATATTATTTTATTAATTACGGTTGCATTGATCATTTTTATTGATTTTGATTTCACTACATTCTAAGGATTGTGTAAATGCAATGAGAATGTTCAAAAATTATTATTGCCGGTAAAAATTGTAACGGGTCTATCTGCGATGCTTCTGCTAATCCTCTTGGGTAAAATTATTCTTTTTAACTTTAAGTTCTGTTGGAAACTTTCCTCGGTGAAGAGATTTAGGTAAATGTGTACTTCTATTTAAACGTTGGCACTAGAGTACGCGATGAGGGTCGATGGTTGATAGTTGGTGATTAAAAGTTGATTAAATTGTGAACAAAGATTACGATGGGAGGTCGAATAAAAAAGCGAGATATTTTTAGAGAATTCAAGTGTAGGAGTCAAGAGCGCTCCAGGATTCAGTTAAGTAATTTTAGTTATATGTCAGTTGCGTTAAGCCTATGCGGTTGATATTCCGGGTTTATTATTAAGTGCATTCCCTACATTTAGTTTTGTTGGTTGATTAAGTAAAAATAGTAATAAAATTGTGTTTAAAAGTTGCTATGGCTGATCTTTACTCGAACCCCCAAGCACCAACAACCCACGGGTTGTTACAAAGTTATTGTTTTTTTAAACTCTTACAGGAGCATAAGTTTGTTAAAAGTAAATACAGTAGGGTTCCAAAACCCATAGGCACTCTATAAACCGGCAATCCGGATAACTCAGTCACACCATTGTAAGTCGAAAATCCCGCACGTGTCGATCTCTTCTAGAAAGATACTGAGCAAGACCTTATATTCGATGCAGAAATTATTGATGTGGTCACAATGGGAAAATGATGAAAACGTTAACATTGAGGACACCGTACAAACTTCTAAAATATCACATTGGGAGGGTTTGAAGGCTGTCGAAAAAGCCCTTCGGTATTTTAAATAACCATGTGCATCGGTTATGAACTTACTGTTCCTTCATCGTCTTCATGATGAAGCTTCAAAACTCAGAGTGCAATACGGAAGATAACAGGACATTATGCATTTCTTTATAAAAGTTGCCATTTTTTGCAAAGTCGGCAACTTAATTTTCATTATAGACAGCTTTATGCCTATGTAAGTTATTTTTCTGCGGTGTGTCTGATTAGCTAAATTTTTGTATACTATGTATTCATTAATTTTCATTTCTATGTAGTAAATGTTTATCCCTTCATAAAGTACGTATTTTCCCTTTGTTTAAGGGTGTTTGAGCAGTTTGTTTTCTCTTATATTCTCAAGCAAAGGAAACGCTCGTACTTAATCTTTTTAATTCCGTTTTGATAACCTAGTTTTTTTCATACACTCGGCTACACTTCGATCCCCATTAGGTCGAGATTTCGATAGTCTTCGTTATTGGTATGCAACATTTTTAAAGTTTGTTTAGAAGTAAAACAAATAAAGTACAGAAGAATAATACATAACAATGTGTGTTTTGAATATTTATGGGAATTGAATAGAATTATTCGCAAATTATTTATCATTACCAGGCATTTGTTTTCATTTGTGTTCAAATATACATTATTATCGAACCAAACTATACTTACCGAGTAACGTAAGACACGTGAAAAACACGGTAATATATTATTACATGACATATATAAAAAACTGAAATAATAAAAGAGTACAGCCTGAAAATGTTTTATCATTGGCGACAATTGATTTGGCAATTCTTTTTTTCCAGGAATTCCAGTTTACGTAATTGTGTTCGGCATCTGTTCTTTCTAGACATTCTGTTTAAAAATGCTGATAAGGTTATTATTAAATACGACAATCATGAATTTTAAAATGGGGTAAATTGCTTTTTTTGCTCATGAAAGGTATAATAGTAATGTGTACAGATTTTATTAAAAAATATAGTGTTGTGTTGCCGTAAATTAGGAAAAAAAATACTTTTGTGATCAATCCATAAAAGACATGGAACCTATTTATCTTTGGAGGATAACCTTTAAGGTATATGTCCGCGGAACTGTTTGACTAGAGTTGAGGGTTCACATCAGGATTTCATCAAAGAACTACTATAGAATTTTAAAAATAAATCACATTTAATTTAAAAAGCAGGAAAACATATTTCAATAAAAATGCAATGAGTGTTTTTATTTTCACGTATTAAATATTCCAAAAATTTCATCTTTATTTTCTTTCAGTATATTACTTGAAAGGAGATTTGTAAAAATATAGGTACTACAAATGTTTTTATATGAGTAAAAGTACATATGCGACACTGACAAGTAAAAAATACTATTGATCAAAAATTAAATATTAAAAATAGGCAAAGAAGTTGAAGTAATAATATTATAATTTTGAATTATTTTTTTAATAGAATTATTTTTTGAAATGGATTGTTATGTACGGCGTAATTGTGCTGTTCACCAGAAATCAAGTTGTAATTCTTCTTGGAAGCATTTTTTTGAATGCATCTTGAAGACCTTTTTTAATGAAACCTATACTAATAATGTATAGGGTTTTAATGATCGCCACTAGATAGACACGTAAATGAATTAAATTTAAAGATATAAAGCATTATTATAAACACTGCTGATTGAGGGCAGCTATTAATTTTATATTAAAATGGGCTAAAACCAGTTTTTTGGCTAGCCAACCTCCTCCTTTTTGCTTATAATACTGAGAAAAATCCTATGAAAATAATGGATACTGTTCTAAATCCATTATAAGAAAAATGTCTTAAAGATACATTCAAAAAAATGCTGCGATCATGATAAATCAATAAACAATAAGCATGCTGTTGCCAAATTCAGGATCCACAAATACAGAGATATAATATATATATATATATATATATATATGTAAGGATAATTTACTTATGTCTAAAAATCTCCTATTTAGCATTTATTTTCCACAACAGATTCTAGTTTTATATTAAACAGCTAATTATTTCCCAGAAAAGATATTCCAAACATAACAATTCCAATCCCAGCTGATTATTTTTTATGATCTTCATACGTACGCTCTCAAGCATTACTTTCCAATCAAAAACACTAAAAAGCAATGATTTGGCAGTTCTGGAAATATATATACATTTCAATTAAAATTCGAGTCACTTTGCATTGGTTTGCCTCTTTGAAAACATGTGTCAATTACTCGCTTGATAAAAGCGGTTTTTTACAAAAAGTTCTCGATGCTGACTTTGAAATATTACATATATGAGATTGATTTTAAGGTTATCGTAAATATAGTTTTTCGAAGGAAGATATTATTAAGTTTGAGCTTAAAAAATTAATTCTGAGTATATGGATTCTCACAATGGATTGTATGGATTTTGTACACAATGTTCTCAACTACCTATGTGTGTGTCTCGAATTGCTACAATCTAGAAATTAGAGTGTAATATTCAATAATACACATAAATGGTTCTCCCCGTAATCAAAGTTTATTCCTTATTTTAGATGGCATAACCTGCAAATCTCATCCTAACAGCTCCGCATAATCCTAACTATCTCTGCTCCATTCACACGTTCTCGTCAAATTTCTGTCTAATCTCACGGTCTTTGGCGTTAGACACTCCCCTGGTTAGTATTCAAACCGGGTCTTGCTCTCGAATATAATTTATTTCCCGAATTCCGCGTTTGCTCCCCGCCTGATATATTATTCCACCCTCTAAACAATACGCCTTTTCGGCGGGGCGCCAGGGCGTAAATTACTCTTACGATAAACCGTTTCGGGGCAGATTACTCCTCGCCCCAGTTCGTCGGATATCGTTATTCGAAGCACCCTAATTCTAGTTAAGGAAATAGAGACATCACAAAAGTGAATTTAGTCAGTGGAGATTCGATTGGACATACGTCATCACTTTCAATTCCTTCACCTTTATACATGGAGCTGGGGGATCTTTACGACCTCGGAGTGAGATGAGTTACACGAAATGACGCGTGGAATCTGTTATGTAATGAGATTCGATCCGTGATGTTCTTCCGCGTGTAATTTTGACGATGACGGTTCCAACGCCGATGTTTAGTGCCGTTGCTGCAATGAATCTTAACGCGTTTGTTTCGGGTTATGTCGTATGCCCACTCAGTCGTGGGATTTGCATAATTTAGCATCTAGTTAACTATTGTACAGATCGCATTTTATTATCAAAGATACATCGGACACTCATTTATTATCTTAGACAGATATTGTGTGGTGTAGAATTTTGAAAAGAAGTACATAAACTTTGATTTAAAAAAATAAAGCTGCTATTTCATGTAATTTTGTATTTTTTTGATTGAAGGCTTGTACTTTTCTGCAATTTTAGCTGACCATAAGTAATTTTGAACCTATTTTCATTGTAAAATTAAACCTTATTCTTCGATTTAGACCAGAGATATTTTTATTTAGAATAACGCTATACGAACATAAAAAGTTTATACATTATCCATACGAAGAACAATAGTTGAGTCTTCTGTTCTGTACATGGCATTTGTGTGTAGAAAAAAGTTTTGCAAAGTGTTTTAAATTTTTTAGGCTTAATTTATTTCTAAATCTAAGAACTGAAATTCGGAAATTATCAATAGAAACGATTGTGCTACTGAAATCCAAAAGAGAATTACTATGGCTAATAGATATCTTAGTGGAATGTGATAATATACGAAATCGTATTTAATCAAAAGAAAAACAAAGGTTCTATTGTATAAAAGTCATTTAAGACCAGTATTAACTTATGCATGTGAAACTTGGTCCATGTCTCGAACAGATGAGAACATGATAAGTATCGACGAAAGGAATATTTTAGTATTTATTTTTGGAGGAATTCAGGGAAATAGAACGTGGCAAAGAAGATCAATTTTCGAGCTCTATTAATCATATAAAGAATCTGACATCGTTACTTCATCAAAACACAATGAATTAAATGGGCAAGCCACGTTGTCAGAATGGACAAAGACCGCACCACTAAACAAGTCTTCAATGCCCATCCAATTATCACACTAAGATAGAGCAGGCCAAATCTTAGATGGATTGTTGGCCTAGAAAAAGATCTCCTAGTTTTGAGAACTAAGAATTGAAGAAGGTTAGCCTGGAAAAGGCTTCTTGAGAAGGCCAAGGCCCAATCTGGGCTGTCGAGCCACTGAGGAAGGAAGGAAGAACTGAAATGTATCAAACACATACACAAAGTTTAGAGCAAAAATCAGTTTTTTTTTATCCCGAAATTTTGTGCGTAATAATTGATTGTAACAAATCACGTTTGGATAAACCGAAAATGTAATATTAATATTTTTTTCTGTTTAACATTGTGGAAGATCTAAGCCAGTGATACTCAATCTGCGGTCCGTGGGCCGCAAGTGGCTCACCGGACCTTTCTCAGGGGACTGGTCATAGCCCGTTGCACTAACAAATTAAAGTATTTAAGAACAATACATCAAAAGTTTAGTGAGAAATCCTATCAATTGTATAAATCAATTTTGCTATCAATGTCGTGCTGGTATAAAATCCAAGATAACTTTTTTCCTTTTAGTAATTGTAAAGGTTAGGGATAACAAATAACAGAGAAGCAGTGAACACATTATATGGGTGAATCTAATTTTTTATTAACCCTAATGTCTTCTACCAAAAAATATCTAATGAATATATGTTGTTTCGAGATCATTGGGATCTTAATTATTTCGTAGAGAAAAACAAACATGGATCAACAACTTGTTTCATTTGCCGTAAAAATGTTATAAATAAAAAATGTAATTTTGCTCGTTACTGTATCCCTTCGCACAAAGCTTTCAATGGCTCTTTTTTTTCGAGAATCTCTTTCAAGACGAGAGATATAAATTAGCTTTCTTAAAAAAACATTTGCAACAGCAACAAAATATTCGGGGGGGGGGGGAGATGAGGGGGACTTGGTATCAATTGATGAAAGGAAATTGAAATTACCCCATTACTTGGTAAAAAATGCAAAAACCCTTTTTTTTGTCAGTTGAGTTTGATATAGTTTTAAAATAAAACCTAAATTACAAGTTTTAATATTTTGACCGCATTTTAAATGTCTTTGATCTTATAGCGTTCTTAACCTCCATTAATCCTTATGTTGCGGTTCGCATGGAATAGTTGTCACATGGATGTGTACTGGCGGAAAAAAAGGTTGGGTACCCCCTAACCTAAGCTCTAAAACAGCAATGCTTTGCATTACAGCGTTAACTGTATGATAATACAAAGGTTATTTGAAGAAATAATTATAGCATTATTTAAAATTTTAAAATTGAAGATAGTGTTTATTATATTGAGTATTGAAAATAAAGTATTTAGTTTCAAATTTTATTGATCTTTTTCTATTCTTGCTATTAGTTCACTCTATCTATCTTGTGTGTGTGTCTATCTCTCTCTCTTTATATATATATATATATGTCTATACCTATATATATATCATTCAAGTTCAAGTACTTCTTTTAAACTTCTAGTGGGTGACACTTGATGTTAATACAGTTTTTTCAGGCATTAATTCATTAATTAAATTAAAAAATGAATAAATAGTATGAAACAAAAATAATAGTCCAACAGCATATACAGAAAGGAAAATCGTTCGTTGTGTCCCTGTTAGGATACCGCGTTGGATTTCTAAGTCAAATGTCGTGAGTTCGAATCCCACATGGGATGGCCTAATTTCAGAGAATGCGATTTCTTTTCTACTATAGTATTTTATCAGAATTATTAAATTTAATTAATGAATAAATAGTAACAAAAATATAACCCAACACCACATATATAGAAATGAAAATGTTAAAAAATTTTTTGCAAGGAAAATTGCAATCTATTTTGTCACTTAGTTTTGTGATTCTGTCATATGTATATGCATATTTATATTAATTGTAGCTATTTAATAAAAAGTAACTAAAATAAAATTTTTCTGTGTTGACCTAAGTAGGAATCGACTTAAAATGTTTTTATATTACTTGTTCGCTGAAAGGTCCGCTCTTTACCTTTATCGCTTTATATTGAGTGATTTAATTCTATTCTTGTGATTTTATTAATTCCAGCAAATTGAGATTAATTTACCGAAATTAATTTATGCAAATATATTAAAGTGAAGTACATCTTCTAATTTAATATATATAATGCTTTTCTCAAAAGTAGTCGAGAGGAAAGATTAAGTTAAACAGGGCAGATGATGAGATTAATTTTAAGTTTACACCGTTAGCAGGAGTCAGATATAATTTGCACATTTATCTAACTGTGTAGTTCACGCAGATTTAATTTAAAACACAACGAATCTAGATTTTTAAATACAGCACTTATTTGTGTATTTTTCATTTAATATCTCTTTGTTTTATTATTTATAAACAAATAGAAGATTATTTTTATTAAATCTCTGAAAATGAGCTTTTGTAATGTAGTTTTATTAACTGTTTGGCTCTATTTAGTAAAACCATTTACTTCTGTTAAATAAAACTATTTAGGTCTATTTACTAAAACTATTTAGTTCTATTTACTAAAACTATTTAGTTCTATTTACTAAAACTATTTAGTTCTATTTACTAAAACTATTTAGTTCTATTTACTAAAACTATTTAGTTCTATTTACTAAAACTATTTAGTTCTATTTACTAAAACTATTTATAGTTATGTTTATAAAACTATTATTTCTTATTCTGTTCCGTAAGAATTTGATACTTTGGGTCTTGCAATCGTTATAATTAATCAAATAAAGTTTGGTACTTCATTATTACAGTATTAAAAAAATTATTTATAAATTTTTTAATACAAAAATTGAGATTTCTTTTGATTTGAGTATTTTAAATATTTCATATCGCAAACATCCTATTTCCTTATTTTTTAAGTATTGTTTTTTAGTTTAGAAAAATGAGATGTATAAAAATAAAAAGGGTTATAAAGTCAAGAGAAAACTCGTTAGATCAATGATAATTAAATTTGTTTTCTTAAAATATGGAGCTTAGCCTATAAAATAAATAAAATAAAATAATTCAAAGATTTTTCCTTGAGGAGAGAACAGAATATTTTAAGAAAATATTAAATTTAGTTGCTCTGAAATTTTTTTTAAAGTCTTAAGTTAGCGTCCGGAAAAGCGTTTCTAAAAGACACAGGCTGCATTAACGAACATAAGCCCTTAAGTCATTTACATTTTTCAAACTGACGCACTACAATGAAGTTAAGCCAACCTCTTGACAGTTCAGATTTTAAATGTGTTGAAACAAAGCAGATACTTTTTTTTATCTCAAAATTTGATCTGAATTCCTTAGAAAGTGTCAGGAAGCACTTTTTTTTGTTTTAAAAATATTTTCGATATTTCGTTGATTATATGCATCAACTTCAATTTTTGAATGTTGTTTAGAATGTATTAAATAAACCATTTTCTTACAACACAAACTGTTAGTTTCAGTAAAAAAATTAATTTGATTTCAATTATTCAAAATTATGTGACACTTTTAAATAATGAAAATATGTTGATCTTAAATTTTAATTAAAAACAATTTGATTGTTTAGATGGATAATCATTTTAAATGTTAATCATTTGCCCAATTCAACATACCTGAAAGGCTGATTAACCTAGTCTTTATCACTCTAAATGAAACCAAACTTAGAATAAAGGTTCAGAACAGCTTGTCGGAACCTATTGTCTTTTCAAATGTTTTTAGACAGTGAGATGTGAAGGAGGATTCGTTCTCGGTTTCCTCCGTTTCAAAAGCACACACCCTACCCCTAGGCCAAAATGATCCCTTCAGTCCAGAGGCAGTTACTGGCTTACATGGATATCACTGCCGCAGATGTATTAGCTTGCCTCCTTTTTAATCTTATTCTCCAAAATATTGTAAAAGACTATAACATTAATACTAGAGGAACTATTTTTAATTAATCAGTACAGAATTTTGCTTTTGCCGACGAGACATTGCCATAGTCGCTCTGCCATCCGATACACTTAAACAGGCCTTTCTTTATTTGGAAACTGAAGGAAATAAAATGCATCTTACCATAAACAAGAACAATACCAAATTCAGAACCAGTTTTAATGAACTTTATTTTGTAATAGAAGAATACAGATTGGAAGCTGTCAATGGTTTCGGATCTTTAGGCTTTGAACTGAATACACTCAATGACACTAACCCTAGAGGTTCACAGGAGACACACTGCTGATAACAGGTATCTTTATGCACTTCAAGAATATTTGAAATCTAACTTCATCCGCAGAAAAACAAGATTACTCATTTATAAATCATTGGTATGGCCCGTTCTGATATATGCTGCAGAAACGTGGGCAATGACCGAGAGCGGCAGACTCTTTCTATATTTGAAAGAAGAGTCCTTAGAAATATTTTTGGAGGTTTAAAATGCGATAATATTCGGAAAAGAAGTACCATTTTAGAAATTTGTTAACTTTCTAAGGAATCAGGTATTCTTAAATTCATTGCAATACAAGGTAAAAATGGGCTCAGTTTGTCAGAGTATCACACTTAATTATAATTTAACTGAATAAAAATTTACGAGGGGTTTAAAATTAAAATTATTTAATTTTGTTTGGGGTGCGTGTAAAGACCTTCAAATTTATTTTTGCTGTATTTGGCGAAATTACAATTCAATATCACGCATAATTCAAGAAAATCTATTAAAATACTCTTCAGAAAAAGCTGCTTTTTTAAAGTTTCAGATTGCATATTATAGAAGAGATGATATTTTCTTGAAAATTGAGTACAATATTTTACATTTCCTGAAAATTACAAGCCAACTCTTTACACTATAATTAAATAAAACTATAAAATATATGTACTGTGGTTACGTGTTCTAAGCATTTATAATATTTATATAGGAATAATTACCTGTGTCGAGAAAAAAACAATTGTACTGAGTGTAACGTCTGAGACAAATAAAGGTAGAGGGATATTGGTTAATTTAATTAAGTTTAATTACGTCACAGCTATTATTTACATTGAAGTTATTAACTTAGTATTTGGATTATTAGACTCCGAGATCTTTTGTTTTGTGAGGGAGGAGGCTTCAAGTTACATCCGGTTCGTGGGCGGAGAGGGGTTCCTCTTGGTGTCAAAGGCTGCCGGGGCGATGTCCAAGACAAGCCACGATGTCCACGCAATATTTTTTAAGGGTGCAAGTGTCATTGCACGTGTGGTGACCATACCCACAAAGAAGTCGAATCACATCTGTGTGACGGGAACGTCACATGGGTATGAACATGGTTTTGGATTCAAATGATTGATTTTATTTTGAATTTGTTAAAAATAATATTCCTAAATTTCCCTGCTATAATGTAAATTTTCTGATGGATATTCATTTATTTGTCGATATCATTGTTTCTTTTTTTTTTGATTACTTTTAAGCAGTGGCCTATTTGTTAAGTTCTCTTACTTCTTGGCACGTGATCTTTTAGCGGATCCTTACGATAGCTGAGCGGTCATGATCACATACTAATAGTTGACATTATATAGAGTCATGGGTTCGAGTCCTTGTGCTATTAACCAGTTAACTGTGGCGCCCCCGTTTGAGAGCGTGAAACTGTGTTTGTCACGGAAATCGAGCGATGACGAGTATACTCGTCAATCATAGAGTAAGTGTCTGTGTTAAAATATTGGATCGTAAAGATGTATTTATTTTATAAAATTGCCAATTTTATTACTAATACTTACTTTACGGGGAATCTATGAATGGGGCTATAAAGTAATTTAGTTTAATCAAGGTTCATGTTGCCGACGGTCCTTCCGAACGCAAGTTTTATGTATATCTACGAATTTAGCATCTTACCTGATTATCCCGAGTTATCTCGGGTTCGTATATATTGCAGTTAATTATTATTCCGAGAAAACTCTGGCAAAGCAGAATTTCCCAGTATGATTTGTTTTATCATGGTTTTACTCAGCCTGGAGTAAATGAAATGAAATATTCAGTTTCTATTGGCAGTTTGCAAAGTTTTGTTGGCTTCGTGAATCTTTTAGCGGGACAGGTCAGTTGTTTTCCCTATTGTATAGTACACGTCAGCTTATGGATTAGAGAGTAATGTCTAAAGAAAGATAGTTCCGTTGAAAAAAAGTAAAATAATGGCGGTGATGCAAGATAGTGAAAGCGATAATTTTTCAGAAAGTGATTATGGTGGGCATTGTAAATAGTGGAAATGGTTCTTCTGTATGTAGCCTACATTTTGTGCTGTAAATCAAGAGGTTCACTATCACCTAGACAGTTTAGAATGAAAGCTATAGAAAATTTCAGAAAATCATTGTGACAAGTTTTTGCCGCATCAGAAAGACCTAGCATTGGTCCTTCCCCACTCAGGCTAAGATCTGGGCATTTTCCAGATGTTATTCCTGCTACAGAAAAAAATCTAATACAAGACAGTGTACTATGTGCTCTCGTAAAAGAGACTCCGTAAAGAGGTAAGCCAGTAAAAAGAGACCAAATACCAGTGTACAGAACGTCAGGTATGACTTTGTGTTGTCCTTTTTGTTTCAAAAACTATCATAAAAAACTACTAAACTTTTTTCAGTGGCCCGAGATAACTCGGGATAGTAAACTAATGTTAAAACTAAATGCTTTTACACCTGTAAAAGATTAAAAATTCTACTTAAAATTTAAATATTTTGTTTTGTTTCGTTTCCTTGTATTTAATAATAAAATAAAAAAATGTGATGATTTTTTGCCATTTTTTTCAAAAAAATTTGTAAGGGAAGCGGTTAAGTGATCGTCAAAATTCCCGGACTGAGAGAACGAAACACACACTGATTTACTTCCTTCATTACTGACAAAATATTTTCTGCCTGTGTTGACACTAAGGTAGTTCTGGAGAAGTGCCGTAGGTTGATCACAGTCCTCTTACCAGAAAACATCTTTACCTTTCCCATCCCAATAAAATAACTATTCTTTAGGCAGCTCGCCATTGGACCATTAGTCTAATGTCAGCATATGGTTCTAACATCGAACAATTGTCATTTATACCACTCTATATCTAGGTAACTTGGGCCAGTAGCTATCAATGTGCTCAGCGCCAAGTCGGCGTCACGCATTTGTCCCATGGCTGACCATACCTGAAGGAACCCTATTAAAAATCAACTTTCCGAATTTTGCCTTTGTCTCTTTTAGGCGAAACTCTAAAAAACATTATTTTCACACATAAATAAATTCGTTTTGAGAACTTATACGCTGTTTCAGCCGGTGTATATGGGGACACAAGAGTTAATCAGAAATTTTTCATATGTTTTATTTATTTGTTTTACTGCGGCCTGACCTCAAAATATTCTAAAAACCTTGAAATTTAAAAATATGTTTTTTTTCAAAGGTTACAATTTAAATAGCCAATGGTCATTACTTTTCAGGAATGACGAGTATACTCGGCAATAACGGTCAATTGGTTACAGACACGCCATGAGGCTCAAAAGTTTACGGTTATCAGCTCATCACTTGTCCCTGGTTCAAAATTACAGGCTCCATCGCTAATAATTGTTGTGCAGCTTCAAAATGTGGCATTTAATAAAAAAAAATCGAATCAACTCAATCCGAAAATATTATGGGTTCAAGTATTGGTTTAATTAATGACCCCTCGTGTAGAGTATTTGAGATTTCCTTACGTTAAATTTAACTGAGATTAGAAAATTTCGTGACGGTATGGAAGATATTTTTCTTTCTAATACTTCTTACATATTTTTAAAGTGACTTTATCGCGGCTCTAAGACCGCAGGTGCAGTTTTGTGGCGGATCAATCCGCGTCCTCCCTTTAATATAATCATCTTGGGAAATCTTTGATCTATCAATTGGATTTTATTCACAGCGAACCCTCTGATGAAGAAAACCCGATTGTCCAGGTTAGGTCGGATATATTATATATAGTCAAAATTTTCTAGCCAGTGTCAGGACTGGATGTTCTCTCAATCCCACCTAGAGCTGTGGGGGGGGGGGGGAAGATGCCCATATCACTATTGAAACTATTTTTTGAACACACAAGTTATCAACACCATTCAAACGAGAAGAGATGTTCTCAATCTGAGCATTGTGGGGATTAAATAACGAGATGCGCGAATTATGAGAAGACTTTAAATATATATATATATCGATCCTCTTATATCAGGTTCAAATCTACTATCCCAAGTATCTGAGCAATAATTTAACTTTAGTGACCAAGCATCATTTTAATTCTTCAATTATCAAATCTCGGAAATACTCAATAAAATGGTATAATACATGATCAGTAGCAACTTATCATATCTTCTCACTTCCTCTCTCCAGCTTGAAAACCTAGACTATATGAGAATATACTTCATTCAAGAGAGACGTTTAGAAACACAACATTTAATGACGGAGACAAGACGAGAATGAATATACAAGTACATTACATAAAACAGTTTAACAATTTTTAAAGCGCCATCTATTGGCATTTACACAAAACTAATACATACATCAAATTACACAATATTTAACACTATATATATATCCAACCTAATCTGAATAATCAGGTTTTCTTCTTCAGAGGGTTGGTTGTGAATAAACTCGAATTGATTGACCAAAGATTTCCCAAGAGGATTATATTAAAGGAAGTATGCGGATAGATCCATCACAGTTTGAAACACCGAATCAATAGGCATTGTTACAAAAAGAATCACTTTTATTTCGGTTCAATCCATTTATGATCAATCAAGATTATAAACCAAGGGTGAAATCAATTTAGAAAACTACCTTAAGATCGTAAGACAAATATTTAAACAGTTATTTGAGTATGATCGGATAGAAAAGCACTCTTCAGATCTCTCCTGGGTCGACTATAATTTAGTCCAAAACTACTTCTCTCTTTCGCCAAGTTTGCCGAAGACACATCACTAATCTCAATGAAATATTGCGTAATGACTAACTCTAACACTCACATTGCTAGGGTTTAAATAGCTCTCAAATTAGCAACAAAAAAAAACCCAAAAAACAAACAAACAAGTTATCTCAATGGAAGGTGGTTTTAAACTCAAACAACAGTTACAGAAGTAATTCCCAAAGAGGATTAATGAAATGATTCGAAATGGACCCGTCAGAACTTGAATTAAAAAAATCAAACATGAGATTTTAGAAACGTATTTCTTAGGTGATAATATTGCTTTTTAACTTTCAGTCCTACAAAATTATTTATTTCAATTTTAATTAGAAAATAAAATGTGCAGAAATGGATCTTTTTTTTAACACGTCACTTGTATGTAACGGAATCCTTGAACTCTATTTTTACCCACTTTAAGAGGTCAGATTAATTTGAAATTTTTCACACCTGTCAAGGACCGATGACAATACAATAATTTCATAGTTTTGCTCCGTTGTCCTGATCAGAATAATCAGGAATAAGGATTTTCAGATTTGGCGACTAATTCATTATACCGTTTCCCTATTTGGCGAATAATTCCATATATCATTTGCAGATTTGGCGACTAATTCAAAATCCCAATACCAAAGTTGGCGACTAAAATATTAAGTTACAGCCCTAAAAAAGCGAAGCGAGAAAATGTGCGTCAGCAATTTCTTACTATAATATAAACAACTGCCTAGTTTATCTGAAAATGGAAATAAAAAAAAGACTCGTGCATGTAAAATCTGTTTTTCTAAATTCTCTTGTCGGATCTGAGGAATGAAACATGATTCATTGCTTTATTTTACCAAAACAGCTGAGAATTTATTCTGGGGTCACCGGATTAATATAAGTTTCAGAGAGAATATTGAGCTCTTTTTAGTGAAAAATATCATTGACTTAGCACCTTCTTTCACATGAAATATTTCAAACTTAGCTCTTCCAGATTTCCTTCAGTTGGCTGATCCTATATTTTGCAAACCAGGCTGTATCGACGCACTGATAGGATGCTAATGGGTATTCCAGATTCTAAAAAATGACGCATTTAAGATTAATTCATCAATGAATAAATGATAATTTAAAAAACTAAAATTGCATGTTTTTACTTTAGATCGAACTAAAAAATGAAAAATAAATTATAATTAAAAAAAACTAAAAAACACGCTTTTATTTAAACGTGCTTTGTACTACATTTTCCCACTAACTCAGGATTTTGGTATAGAACTAGTAAGAAATTATAACAATTGGTATCGACCATCCAACGCTTTTACCCCAATGATATTAATTTTCTCGTTTATCATTTTATTCTTATATTAAAAATTATTTTTTTGATTCTTAGTTCGATTAACCATAAAAGCGTGTTTTTTAGTTTTTTTAAACTATAATTTATTAATTTCAAGAAAATCATATTCGAAAAAAATGTATTTTGCTTTCATAAAAAGGCAACCTTTTATATATATATATTTCTTTAGGTGGAAAATGGTATTATGTTTCAAAATATTTAAATATGACAATTCGAGCAAGCAATGTCAGTATGAAATTAATCCTTCAGTTTCTATTTTGAATATACAAACTCGAAATATATTCTTTGAAGTTTCGGTTGTCGAACTGAAGGATTAAAAACACATTAATCTTCTGTACTGCCTTTACTCAAACCACTTTCATCTTTTTCGAACATCGGATGACTTCTTGCCTGGGGCCAGGAAGTAGCACATTTTAGAAAACTTTCTCCTTATTGAGGTTGTCACTGCAACTGTAACGGAGGCTCCGAATGACACCGCTTAATGTCCTCAGGAAACGGGCAGAAGGTTTGGAAGTGTCTAGAGAAAGAGATGGAGGTTTTAGGGAAATAAATCCGAGAGTAATTTTTCTTCCTATCTTATTTTTTCCTTTTTTTCATTTGTAAAAGGAGATGGGTTTTTGATTAAAATCAGAGCACGGTGGCTTGGTTTGTAGCACAAAAAAATATTAATATTCAATCTCTAAGGCAAAGTTCTAAATTGTGACATGAGCCTGCAAGTAATTAATTCGTGGTTATTTGAATTAAATTTAGTATTTTATTTTTTATTATTTTTTTGTCCAGGCATTTGATTTGGATATTATGTTTTGAGTTAAATTAAAAAAATAGTAATTAGAATTTTCATTTAGATTTAAAAGATTTCTTTAAATATTGTCTAATTCGAAAATATGTATTTTTAATTAGAACGAAAAATTAGCGTTCTACTAACGAGTAAGTGATATATGAGTATACATAAATATTCAAAAGTTCTTTTTAATGATTAAGAAAATATTTTTACAAAGAGCTGAGATGTGTCTTATGAAAATATTAATTTTTATTTTTCCTTGTTGAAAAAACAATGTAATTATTCAAACTTAGCTAAAATACTATTTTTAATTAGAGACTTAATTTTTAGCATTATTAAAATGTGAATGTCAGGTATTCGTTTGATTTCCTGTTTTTTTTAAATAACTTTCCATGAAGAAATAAATGTTGCATGGGTTTACATACATTTTGTAGAAAAGTTTTTTGTGTGTAATATATATCGCATTTGTTTCAAAAATGAAAGAAAAGGAAATTCTTTTAGTTTGGGGGACTGAAATATTTTAAAGGGTATTTAATTATATTTTTATTTCCTTTTTATATGTATTATATGATGCATTACATTTAAATCCATATTCTCTTTCATGAGCATATTTAAGTATTATGATTAGAATTTATGGTACTTTCTCTACGATTGTAATTTAAGAGTATATTTTAGTTTTAAGGAATAATGTTAAAGATCTTTTTTTTTCTTTTAGGTAATCCTTGTTCTTTTTTTCAAACTCTACAAATCGTGGTTTTTCCAAGATTTCGCAAGCTCCTTTCGTGATATATATTAACTATATCAGGTAAATTCTGAAATGTGCATACATCTTTGAAAAAGTCGGGTATATAAAAAAATTTAACCACAACATATTTTTTTTCCAAATAGAATACCAACAAGTTAATTATTGCTGTTACTATTATGTGTATAGTATTTTTTTTTTAGAAATCAATTTCATCTTCTTTTTTAAACTTTTAATTTTATGTCTAAATATTGTTCTACTTTTATGTTTATTTATATATTGAGCAGGATTTTAAAATAACAGCTGAGTCTGTATTTGGTGAAAGTTTTTTATATCCTGAAGTCGCATTCTGCTGTGCATCTCGTTATTTGTTATGATTTGTTCGTGCTGAGAATTTATCGTAGTTATGAAATTATTATTTAAAGTGTATTATTTATGAGAATTAATTTAATTACACACTCTTACGACGAGCTTTACTTAACAACGATCAAAATAACAAAACTATATTTTTTACGAAAATTTAAATAGGTGTGGGTTATATAAATTCTTTTAATCAAGAATGCTGTAATAAAATAACTACAGATTGATTCAAAAATAATTTGACCAATTTCAGAGCATCATAACTTTGTATTGAATTAAGTTAATTACATGAGATTTTCAACGTGGTTTCCTTCAACATAATACTCTTTACGTGAATGCTTAGGCCAAGCCTAAAGCGCTTTTTTGACCATTTTTGGGGGAATTATTCTAACTTCCTCTTTGATTGCTTTTTGGAGCCCTTGAAGTGTTCTTACATTGCGTTTATTCAATTTTTTTTTTAAAATATTTCCATAAAAAATAATCGCAAGGAGCACAGTCAGGGAAGGATGGTAGTCATTTCTCAAGAGGTAGAAAATTTATTTTTTTCTTTATCTTTCAGCCATTTTATAGTTGATTTTGCAGTATGACTTGATGTAGAATCTTGGTGAAAAACAAAGTTTCTCTAAAGGTAAAGATGTTTACCTTTTTTGACCATGTTGCTCAAAAAGTTTTTTTCAAATTTTTTAAAAAATGTTCTTAAATTTTTTTTAGTATCAGTTTTAGCTTTCGCTCTACAAAAAATGGCTTTGTTAAGCCTTGAGAGAACATTCCCATCCATACCATTACACCGGACGGCTAACTTGCCTTTTGCAAAAGAGGTGCGTCTTTTCGACGCTTTTCACGTGAAATATATTATATCTTCGTATTGCCAGTTGTGAATGACAGATGAAGCGGTGATTCATTCGATATTTTCCATGTTTTGTATCTACCTTTGCGTAACATTAAATATAGCGGTTAAGAGCGTTTTCTTTGTTTTTCTACGTTCTTTGCAGATATTTGATGACTTTCTGTTTTATTCACTTTTTATAGGCAATTTTCTTTATCTAACGACAAATTGTCGATTGTGATACCTATATTCTTTTTGCTAAAGTTCTTTGAGGCAGAGGATTTTCACAGCGATAAGCCTTTTCAGCTTCTTTTTTTACTTTTTCACTAATGACTCCCTTTGTCCACATTTTTTTCACCCTGAATCTTTTAATTGCCATCTTAATGTTATTTCTTTTCAAAGTTTAGATAGTAATCAAATAGAAAACTGTCTTTTCTGATTTTTAAGTGCTTCATATATAATAGAATTTGAGTAACCATCCTTCAAAAGTTTTAAAATTTCGTTTCAGGTATGAGTATCTAATTTCGGAGCCATAATTTACTCCCACTAATAAAAAATAGTTAGATTTGTGATTTAAATACTACATTTTTAAAATAAAACTGGTTGTAAAATGGTTAAAATTTACCATAACTAGTATTTGCTTTCAAAATTGGTCACACTTAATTTGAATCAACCTGTATCTGAATGAAATTATATTGGTTTATAGAGGAGTAAAATACATTTTTTAAAAATTAAAATATTAATAATTATCTAGGGTTTAATGAATATTTGTCGTTATAATATATGCTTGTCATAACCTACCATTATATTGTACTAAAAGCATATTAAAAAAGAGAAAAATGATCGTAATGTAGTTTGAGAGATTTATTCGCTCTTGGTTCTTTCTGAATATTTAATAACATGTTATATACTGATGAAGTCCGCAAAATGAAAAATTGATGTTGTTTACGTTATGCTCATATAAATTGTCAAGCGTATTAACACGTATTTATATCACACTATACTGAACTACATTATAAAGTCTAGCCATTTTTTTCATATTTACAAAACGTTTAGTTCCAAATATTGAACCAAATATAAATAAAATAATATTATTCTTAGCATTATTTACAAAATGTCTGCTTAAGGAATAGTGTTTTTTTCTTTAAAAATATTATTTTTAATTTTGTATCTGTATTTACGAAAAACACATCTTTAGCTTATCTTTCTATCTTTGTTTACATCCGTAAAATTAATATCTCCTAATAGTTGATATTTTTAACAGGATGTACAATGCCTTTTTACAAAACTTGAACAGCATATATTGAGTGGCTTAAGAGTTTTCCTTTGCAATAAAATATATATATTTATAGGAAATTTAAAAAAAAAAATAATAATAACGCTAAGCCACACAAAACTAGAACTATGTCCGGCCATTATTCAAAATGACGAGTCAGGATTCGAATGTTACCAACTGACCACAAAATTCGGGAGTATAACCGTATGGCATCTTGGTTACTCTTTTTCCAAAAGGAGGGGTTGTAAAAGCTTAAATATAAGTAAGGTTTCTAGGAATAATATATTTTGATGTATAATATTCACAATACAATTAATAACAAATTATTTGTATTTCAATTCACATTTTGTAATTTGTTTAATTGGATTTTTAATACAGTGACTGAAGTATATTAAATATCAATTATTTTACGGGTAAAAATTAAATTACATAACTAAAATTCGTTTTTTTTTAAATACATTTATTTCAACGCTGTGTAACAGAAAGTAAAATTGTTTGCATTATCGAAAATATTAATTTATTTTACACATGTGCTACATTTTTATTATTTTTATAACAAAATGCTTATTTGACTTCCGATGTATTTAACCCCCAAAGTAAATTTCGTTATCGAAACTGTTTTATCTGTAACACTGTTTTATCCGCACTTTTTGTATTAGAATTATTTTAAATCATTACATACGTTTAAAAAAGATTTTCGGAAGTATTTAATGTAAGTACATGAACAAATATTATATAAAAAGTCTAAAAATCTCGTTAATTTAATGTGTGAATAAGGAAATTAATATTACATACCATACATAATACATTTACTACATTTTTAGCATAAAATATTATTTTCCATCATATCACGAATGATAAAGCCATTAAATTCATCTAACATTTACAGCTGATTTTAACTTTTTTTTGGACACCAAACCAACATTTCATAGCTTTTTACTTCTTAAAAAAAAAAAAAAAATGGCGGCCATTTTGATGATAGAAATGCTATCTTAAATCGAATATAACCTCCCAAAAGTGTAATCATATCCTAGAGAATGTAGAGCATGTATCATTTATTCTGTGTCTGTGTTCCTTCTATTTTTTTTAAAGATCTCTAGATAGGGAGGAACTCGAGTAACATTTGTTCTGGTTCTTCATTGTACAAGTGGGAATTCTTCCATTATAATTCATTCCATAACATTATTCGTAGCAATTCCCATGGAGACATGGGGAGTGTAGTAAATGAAGAACTGCATCACACCAGTTCCCTTTTTCTCCTCCTCCTCTTTTTTTTCTTCCTCTTCCCATCTGTGTCTTGTCTGCGTTTAGCCAGTGAGGATACACAGTTCTCGTGTCAGTAAAATGATAGGAGGACTAAGGGTATTCTCGCGAGAAATGACGTGAATATCTAGGGGATTTACACGTGTCCTGTCTGATTTCTAATTGGTTCTTTCATCTTTATTATCGGGGATATGTTTCTGTTTATTGGTCTGCTATAGACGATGAAGAATGTCGTAAACGTTTTTTTTTTTGTGTGTGTTCTGATGAATGTATAGATAACTAAAGCAATAAATGTACTTTCCAAACTTTTACTTCACTGTACTATACATATATCAATGATAGAATGTTCGACTATAAATATAGATGATTTTATTTTATTTATTTTTTCAAGAAACTAATTATCAATAAGCTTAGTATATAAAATATTGAAGGAAAGTATTATAGAGATGACTTCCTTTTTTTCTTCATAAATTTGTTTAAACTTCATTAACTTTAACTGTCGTGTCCGAAATTATCTCGGGCAATAAATTGGGATGAAATGAAATATTAATCCGAATCTGCTGCGTAACTACTGCGTTCTGAGTTCAAAAATGTAGAAATTTTCTTGACATAAACATATTCTTTTAAATAGATAGTCTTATATTTAATTAATTTTTGTTCTAAATTATACTGAAATCGAATTTCTTTTATTGATACGTATGAGCTGTCCATGTGAATGTATTTGTTTAATTTATTAAAATTATAACTTTTTTACATTTGTTAATGATATTGTTTATAACAGTTTGACTATATTTATGAACATATTGTTTATTTTAAATGTAAAAATAAATATTTAAAAGGAAAATAAATTTTTGAGTGCATTCGTTAATTATTGTTATAGGGTTGTTGAAATTTGGAAACCATTTAATGATCTGTCTTTTAAAATAAAATGGCATGCTTTTATATTATTTATTTATATTATACTTTTTCAAGTTTAATATAAATAAAACCAGGTTATAGTAGTTTTTAATATTGTAATCTAATTTGACTACTAGATGAGATAGAAAGTATTTTAATAATAGTACAGTGCTAATACATTATTTTTGTGTTTATTATGCTTTATTAAATTTATAAAAAATGCGAAGACTTCTGAAGAATTCTGTTTCAAATGGTAAATGTTAAAATAAGTTAAAAGTGTAGAATCTGAAATAATATTCAATAAATATTCAATAGCAGTATCATATATAAAAAATAATAGGCATTTCAAAGTAGACTCTAAAAAGCGATGGAAGTTTTAGTGCATTTAAATTCTGTTTAAAAAACTGCAGATATTTTATTTTATTCTTTTTTATGTTTATTTTTTTCAGTACGGAATCTTTCCTAAATTATTTTCCATTTTAAACTAAAAGTATTTTATAAATGATTATGATGTTTAAATTAAACTTTAAAAATATCTGTTAATGAAGTATTTCTATTTTTATACAAAAAATTTCAAAGATTTCTCTTGAAAGCTTTATTTAAAAGTTTCGCTTATGAAATGAAGTACTTGCATGTATCTTTTATTCTTTGATGCTGAAAAGAGTTTTTCAAAATTTTATACTCCTGGAGACTTAAAAGTGCATCTTGTTTCACGAATTTTTCCCCTGGCTAGGATTTATCTTTATTTCTGTGTTCTTTTTCATTCGGTATATCTAGATTACCATAATTTTTGGAAATACATTTTTTTTAAAAAAAGCTTTTTCATCTAAATGGAAAATTAAGATCAGTGATGCGTGAGTTTATATGTTAAAATAAAAGTAATAATAAATAACATGAAAGGATTGGTAGTCAAACAACTCAAGAACATTTAAATTAACATTCGAAATTCCTTAAAATGTGTTTTTGAATTATTTTAAGACAAAAAAAAAATGGTTTTGCGATTAACAGCAAACACCTTTGAATTTAAAGGTGTTTGAATTAAAAAACTTGTTTTCGGAAATCATTAGAGTGCTTATAAATTTGTATATATGAGATTCAATATTTTATTTTGTGTAGAATAGGTTTTGTAGAAGGAAGCTAAAAGGAAGAGGTGTTTCAGAAAAAATCTTTTAAAATCTGCAACTTATATATATATATATATATATATATATATATATATATATATATATATATATATATATATATATATATATATATATATAGCATCTGTGATGAAAAACAGAAATTTTCAATAGTCGGAGGAGAATTCTTTGGCAAAAATTATATCTTACACTTAGAAAAAATACGGTAAAAATTGTAGAATTTTTTTTGTCAGATTTCTACATTTTAAATATGCTTTTACTTTAGTTTTTTTTTTTTTTTTTGTAATTTTAAATATTTTTGTTAGCACTGATAGAAAAATAAAACTGATAATTTGAAATTTTAAAGTTTTTCCCAACAGTAAATAGCTGAAAAAACAGAATTTTCAATTTAATAAAGCAACATAACTCCAGAAAAAGCTTTTTAAGATCACATCCATTTGAAAATAAAATAGTTCTAAATAAAATTATTGTTGTGGACAAGTAAATGTGTTGCATACGTCTTGATGCGATCACTTTAGAGCTGTCTTCAAACTGTGTATATATATCTATATATATAAAGGAGAAAAGCGACTCAACTCACTGAATGACTGACTGACTGACTGACTAATCACGATATCTCTGGAACTATTCAACCTACAGACTTGAAATTTGGTAGACATGTTCCTTTCATAGAGTAGACATCAGCTAAGAACGGATTTTCCGAAATTCGAAACGCAAGGGGCGTTATAAATAATTGTTTCCATGTTTAAACTACTTGATGTACAATCTTAAAATTGGACAAGCAGATTCCTTTCAGAGAGTAGAGATCCGCTACAAAATGAGTTTGGTGAAAATCGTCACCCAAGTGGCGTTGCAGGGGCTTAGGAGGCGTTATAGATAATTATTTCCATTTTAAAACTATTTGACGCACTGTCTTTATATTTGATAAATAGATTTCTTTCATAGAGTAGAGATAAGCTATAAGAAGGTTTTGTGAAAACAGTCCTCTAAGTGGCGTAGCAGTGGATTAAGTGGCGTAATAAATAAATATTTTCGTTTTTAAACTACTTGACCTACCTGCTTGAAAACTGGTAGGAATGTTTCTTTCATGGAGTAAATATCCGCTACAAAACGGGTTTGGAGAAAATTGACGGGTTTAAGAGCAGATATAAATAATTATTTCTGTTTTTAAACTATTAGACTCACAGTCTTGAAATTTGGTTAGCAGATTCCTCTCATAGGATAGAAATACACTACAAAATGTGTTTTGTGAAAATCGACCCCTAGGTGGCGTTGCGGGTATTCAAGGGGCGTTATTGATAATTTTTTTGCATTTTTAATTAATTGGACGCACAGTCTTTAAATTTTGCTAAGCAGATTCCTTTCACAGAGTGCAGTTCCCCTACAAAATGGATTTTGTGAAAACAGACCCAGAAGTGGCGTTGCGAGGGCTCAAGTGGCGTTATAGACAACTATCCCCATTTTTAAACTGTTAGACGTACAGTCTTGAAATTTGATAAGCAGTATCATTTCGTAAAGTAGAGAACCGCTACAAAATGGGTTTCGCGAATATCAACTACCAAGTTTAATTTCGGGAGATTAAAAGGCGTAATCGATAAATATTTCTATTTTTAAACTATTTGATCATCCTGCTTGAAAATTGGTAGGCATCTTCCTTTCATGGAATAGAGTTCCTCTAACAAAGAGTAAAACGAAAATTGACCCCCAATTATGTTTGCTAGGGGTCAAGAGGAGTTACAGAAAAAAATTCCTGCTTTTAATTGTTAGACCCATATACTTGAAATTTGTTAAGCATGTTTCTTTTGTTGAATAGGGATCCACTAAGAATGTATTTTAAGCAAATCAAGTTCTGGGGGGTTGCAGGGGGTTACAGGGACGTATTGACAAAAAAAATTACTTTTTTCGAGCTACAAGGACTATAATAATGAAATTTGGTTTGCATTTTTCTTTTGTTGAATTGAAATCCGCTAAGAGCGGTAATTTTGGAAAACGGTTCTCAACGGGATTACGGGGATATTGATAGTAAGACTTTTGTTTTTTTTTCTGTTAGATTTAGACTTGAAATTTGGCTTGGATGCTCAATTTACGGAGTAGAGATCCACCGAAAATTGGTTTTGCGGGAATCCACTTGGTTTTTGAGTTACGAAAGAGCAAACATCATTCTATACTTCAATTTTAGAGATTTTTAGAAAATACAAATTAGATGAGTTCTGCCCTTTTTTTTATCAACAGGTGACAGTTACAGGTATAAGTATATTTTTCAATTCTATCGAATTCTTAATGCTAGGACTTAGATATCAATAATTTATACATATATATAAGCAGTAAAAATTTATAAAACATCATGAAATACCCAGTAAAGCGGGTGGGTAACGGCTAGTATACATATATAATATTCCTGGAGAAGTGGTAGGTATAACTGTAGTAATCCTGTAAAGACGTGGTGAGTGGATGGTATTAGTGTGTAACGAAATGACAGGGCGTGGCCATTTGTAACGTTTCCTCTAATGCTAATCATATTTTAGATGTGTGTGGTTGATGTTGCATAGTTATGGAATTGATGAGGCAATCTTGTAATTAGTTAATACGTTTTATTGTATATCTAGCATATTGAATTCCAACATAACATGAAGCGGACACAAAACACAAGCCAAGCTGCAGCCGGTTACACATATTGAACAAGAAGGGCGAAATTCCAGAAACCTCGGTATTTATAGTAAGGGGGAAATCACATGATCTGGGTGGGTGGATAGATGTAGTTCAAAGGGTTCCCGTTAGGCTGGTAGCTAGTTTATTATTCAAACGTGGGTTCTGAAGGAATGGGCCGTAGATAATTGAAAAGTTATAAATTAATGGGAATTATTACATATATATTATACCTTAGCATATTTGACTATTACCTCTTCAACGCCTTAAAGTAAATATTATTAAACTGAACGAGATAAAATCAATGCTTCTGTTTTAAAATTCGATTTGTTGAAATCTTATGTACTAAATAATAATACGCAATGTTTTCAAACGGTAAGTGATTTTCTAATAGAAAATGGAATAAATCTGAATAAAAATGTGAAATTCATAATTTAGGAGAAAATTTTACTTTTAAATCCACTGTCAGGGATTTATTCCCTCTATAAGAAGATTCTCACGATTGGATTGGAAATTCATTTCAATATTTCAAAATAAAAAAATAAATAAATGAAAATAAAAATCAGGGTTTATTGCTAAAAGATCAAGTGCAGTCCTCAGATTAAATCCTTAAATGCAGATGTAAAAGAGAAGATCTTAAATTTGGTTAAAATGCGCGTTTTGTTTCGATTTGCATGAAGTTCGATTTCGTCATACTCGATGTTTCATAGAAGATTCATTGAACAATTTTATAATCTCATAAAAATAACTTTGAATAAAGTTTATTTTAGTGATGTATAAAGCAGAACAAAAAATATATAGTCTTGACTCTGGCTCTATTTGTATATAGAATGAAAATTTTCCTCATTCTTATTAGCAAAACAGCATTATTCATTAAAATTTCATTAATTTCTACAAATAGTGTTATATATATATATATATGAAAAAAATCCATAGCAAAATAAAATTGATAATACTAAATTATATCACTAACAAAGCTAGAAGATTTAAACCAGATTTCAAGAAACACAACTTTAAAAAATGATGGAAAAGTATATTGTACAAGAATTAACTAAGCGTATGTATAACATGAAACAGAATTAGAACTTTAAAATGTAAGAAACCAGAAGAGTCAATGGACTAAAATGAAGACCTATTATGATTTCTAAAGCTGTTGCTAAATTAGGACCAACAAAATTAGTGTTAAATATATTTTATGGATCCAACCTTCCCCGTACAGCAGAAATTTTCGACATAATAGCAAATTATAACCATATTGAAAAGTTAGGCCTAAAACCAACCACGTGTAATTTGCAACCAACAGAAAAATAAAATAAAAATAATAAAAAAATAATTGAAAATATGAAAGGAAATGAATCTTAACAAGATAAAAATAAAAATAATTTTGAAAAGGAAAAATAAAGTAAAAACTTACATGAAAAAATGCAATCAACAAGAGAACGGAAAAAAGATCTGCACGTTCAAGAGCAACCACGCAAAATGACCTTAAAAACGACGTGTTAAATTGGTAAAACCAGAGACAAAAATTAGTGGCGCCACCTGGATAGTTTTATTGTAATTAAATAAAGCAAACAAAAACATATTGAAAATAATAAAAAACAGAAGGTGAAAAAACGAAGAATAATACTTAAACATTAAAAAGGAGAATTAGAGAGATAACTTAGAAATAAATATATTTAAAAATGAATTTACTTGGATAGTTGTATTCCAAGCAATTATTGCAGAATAGCTTATAATTATTTTGTTTAACATCATTATCTGTGACTAAATCGTTGTTTCTTTTTATAAAATTTAAGATAATATTTCTAAAAATAGATAGATGTAGGTTTCTTCCCCAAAAAGGCATTTTAATAATGTTAAAATCAAGAGTCTCTTTTATCAAAAATATTACTAATTAGTATATTATTCTTAACAATTAATTGTAGGTTTAAAAAGTTTGCAGAGTCATTATTATAATTGGTTTTTAATAATTTCAGATATTGGGGATAATATTTAAAACTAGGAACTTAATTTACTATATTACTAAAGATGATTAAGTCATCTATGTATCTAAAAAAGTAAGAAGAATTTAAATTAATGCTATCATATTCATAAAAGTGCAAATAAATATTAGCTAAATAGTTACTAGCAGGCCCTCCTTGTGGAAGACCTTATATATATATATATTACCTCAAAATATTCTTATTTTATTTATTGTAGAATGGAAAAGATTTTCTGAAAACTTTAAAAACTCTGAAAAGTTTATGAAATATTATAATAGTATTTAATATATAATTTAGTTTTTATAACTTTAGAAATCTAAATCGCTTTGAAGGTTTTCTTCCTTAAAAAAATCCTTTTTACTCTCATACAAAAAGGAATTTTCTACTTAAAAAAATCCCTTTGGTATTTAAAATTTTTTTGATATATATTTGCATTTGCAAAGCATAGAATTCTTTCGAAGATTTTCCTATATTTCTGTGGATTTTTTTTATTGTATTTGATATATTTACTTAGAATCAGACGATCAAAAAATGAATTTATTTTAGTTCTTTACTTTCCAATTCTATTTCTTTTTCTTAGAATAATTTTTATGAAAATTGCAATATTAAGAAGTGGATTGCATTTTTATATTACATTCCTTAAGTACATAAAACGTTAAAGCAGAATTTCAATAGAACCATTCATAATGGCAATGTAGAAACGTTTCAAAAACGAATTGGAAAAACTGTATTTTTTGTAGATATTCTCATTAACGAACATAGTACAAAATCAACAATTCGTTCGCCATAGACAAATAGGATCGTTTTGAAATAGATTAGTTTTTATGTTTTTTTTTGCTGGAGAAGGGAAGATGATCCGTTCTGTTTTGCTCAGAATTCTAGAAATGTTTCGTAATTGTTGAAGATGAAGAGCACAAAAAGAGAGCTTTCAATTTATAAAAATCGCTTTACTAATGATGTAGTTATTCCCTTTGATATAATGTACAGAAAAAGTATTTTCTTCTTAAAGTTGCCTTAAAATCTTTAGTATAAGAAATGATTTCTATTCCTTTAAATTGAAAAACTAAACAGATTTGTAATTTTTATTTTATACTTATTTTAAAATTTAAAGTTTTTTTGTGAAAACTCGTTATAAATATTCATAAACATGCACATTTTACTATTTTTAAAGGGATGATTCAAAAATAATTATTTAGATATTGTTACATTGATCGGGGTTCGAAGATTTTATGCAAATCAGTCGCAAAGAACAAAACAGTTCTTTAAGAACGATGAGAATGTATTGTCACAAAAACAATCCTTGAAATACAGGGTTCCACAGCAATATTCACAGAATAAATCTCAGAAGGTCTTCACACCTTCAACACCACTCAGCCACAATTATCAGTGTCTAAAATGTACGTATATAAAAGATTATTCACACGCATTGATTGTTCTATTCAACAGCCGAGCTGGTCGGTAATCACGGTCAAGGCAAGTCGCTAGTCAAAACCAGACTGACTGATTTCGGGCGAGCATCTCTCTGTTTATAGGCTTCACGGACCTTTCGAGAAAGATCCGCTTGCGTCATAGTTCTTGAAATTAGTGAATTTCCCCACAAATTTCCAGAAGAATCCAGAGGGTCCCGAATTGGCCAAAACGGTCACCAAATCACCAACTTGGTCACCAAAAATAATGCCAACTTGGCTCTGTCGCCAAGATTTCGCCAAGTTCCCTTTGAATCGCCATTATAACGTAAGAGATGGCATTGCTTGTGAATACATTAAAATTTTAACTTAAAATAAATATAACAGAGTAATTTAAATGCATTACACTTTCAAATACAAATTATTTACAGTACTTTGTAAAAAATTCGTAACAATATATATATTTATAGGATAGATATAGATTACGGGGTCATTGTATTTTTCATTTCAATTGATTTATGTATTTCTGCAGGAATACAAAGATTTAACAGAATCTCTTTTTAACGAGTTTACCGTTTCGACCGTAATTATATTTTTATTTATATATTTTGCAGTTTTCTACTCTTTTTGTTGATTTTGTTGAATGTTATTAAATTTTTTTTAAAAAAAATATTCGAACTCATTTAACGTGAATTTTTAAGTTTTTATTAGTTATATTTTCATCTTTTTATCTACTACTTTCGTTGTAATTCATGCAAATATATATACAAGATTTGCATAATTTCAATAAATTTAACCGTTAAAAAAATAAGAAATCTATGAGAAAAAATAAATATTTTAAATAAATTTCCCACAGGATCATTCCTTTTTTAAAAGAGTTTCAATCTTTTAATTACATTTAATTAACGAAATTAAGTGTCGTTTCCTTGCGCGAATTTTCACTGAATTTTATTCTGGTGTTGTTTGAAAATGCAGATTTCTTTTCTATTGTAATGATGTGTTTATTTAAAGACATCTGTTTAAAAGGCAATAAATTGGAATTGTATTTTTTTATCTTATTATTATTATTATAGATTTTTTTATGTCTAGTAAGTAAACACAGAGATCATGCACAAGCATAAGTACATCAACATTTTACCGTAAAAATTCATCCAAAGCTATTTTAAATTTTCACTCAGAGGTTGCTGTTTTACTTTAAGTATAACATTTATAATGAAAAGTAAGATCTACGCTAAAAGTATAAGCATTCCATGTTTTTTATCTTTTAAAAGTGTTTGAACGTAACAAAAACTTTTGTTTCCCATAGCGATTTAGACTTCTCGGTAAGGATTAATGTAGGGGTAATGGGAGATGGGATTTGGTAGTAAATTTTTGGAGGAGTTTTTAATTTAAAATAAGCTTATACTTGGGCTTTTATTTATTTTTTAAAATATCGTAAATTATCTAATTCTATAGCCATCCTGTGACAATGAACGTCCTGATTCAATTATTTCCGATTCCTAGTTACTTTCATGTTGTGATACGCTTAATCCCAGAAGTGGTTAAAAAACCAGGAAAGTCTTAATTAAATTAGCTAATTCTGGAATTCAATAAGATTTCCGCGCATTTGAGAATCAAATGAAATAATAATAGATCCCATTAATTGACAGTAGCACCACATTCGTTAATTGACAGTAGCACCGCATTGGTTAATTAACAGTAGCAACGCATTGGAATGGCGTTTACCGCAGTTATAAAACTTCAACATACTAAAAATAAATAGCAATTAACTGATTTATTCCGTTTAATTGAATCAATTTAAATGGTCGATTGCAGTCGTTTAAATTGCAGTGAAAATCACTTAGCACAAAATTGAAGGGACTGAAATATTTTTTCGTGTTAAAAGAATTTCGGTTCAAAAGATATATATATATATACATAATATGCAATAATGTCCTCTAGTTAATTAACTCCTTTTAAATATTTTTTCAATTCTTTGCTTTAAGACTAACGCGTTAATCTTAATCTTAATCGAATAGTAACATTTGCATCAGAAAACGCGCTCCCTTCCGTTTCCAACCAATCACGGCTCCCTTTAGAAAGAAATCCGTGACCTTCACCTCCAGTATATAAACCGATAACGCTTTGTTCTCTCTTTCTTTTGTCTGCTCACCTTCAGCATGTAATCGTCACTGCCTCCTTTCAGCTGTTTGTTTTAGATATTAGTTTTTTGTGTACTGTTGAAATGTACTTAAATATATATATATATATATATATAATATGTTCAATAAAGTTAAGTTTATTAGAGTGCACTTTATTTACATAGGTATGCATGTATTTAATAAATCAATGAAACAAAAACATTCTTAAGAATTTAATGAAATTTAATACAAAATTTAGCTATACCAAAATCTTTACTGATATCCGTTTTCATCTTTGG
>BMAO01025968.1:0-15696 GCA_019973975.1 Trichonephila clavata | reverse complement strand
AATACTGAAAGTTTGAGAAGCTCTGATTTAGATAATTTTTTACCGAAAATCGAATTTAACAATGGGTAAAATCTTCTTTTAGAAAGGAGACAACAATATTAATTAAGTTCATTAATGCAATACCATAATTTAATTCCTTCTGAGCTATTAAAAAGACCCACTAATCTTTTCCAGCCACGATGAAATTTGTGGAAATTATGAAGAAAGGTTTTATTTTCACAATTTTACATTGTACTATACAATGTTTGAAGTTCCTCGTTCAGATTGGCTCCATTACTTTCGGATGATGTATGATAAGCCGAAAAACCAGAATATCTGGCATAATCGTGAAATCTAACGATATTATCCATGATTAATCAAGAAGGAAAAAGAAAGATGTTTCAAATCTCTGAATTCCAATAAAAAAAAAGTCCGGAAAACACAGTTTTCATGAAATAATTATAGTGCCATGGGATGTTTTTATCCCCATTTGATAAGAAATACTACATTAGTGCAATGGAAAGAAATATAAAATTGTTTAAGAAAAGTCAAATTAGTTATTAAAAATATTATAAAACGATTTGCAAAATGTTATAACATATAAAATGTCAACTAAAAATTTCCTTTCTCGTTGAAGGAATTTTGGCTTGCTTCGTTAATATTTGTGAGTTTTTTTCTTGGTGAGTCCCGATGTTTATTTTTTATTATGCACTAATAACATTATAAAATTTCTATTGTATATTTGCATGGCTACATTGTTTTTTTAGTAAAAATAGCAATGTAACCTTAACACATTAATACACAAAATATTGAGCATTCTGATGTTTTTAATCCGTACAAAAAAAAAACTTCATACAATATTTTCATATGCAAAACATTAAAAAAAAATAATCATCAAAGATGATTTTTCTTGATTTGAATATGAAAATGAAATATTCCGGTGCTGTCTATACCATCTCGTTTTTAAACGATTGATTAAATGTATTAATATTCTTTATTTCTGAGATTTTTTTCTTAACTTTAGTAATTAATTAAGCAATTTTTTTTTCTTAATAAGTATTACATTTTTCAATAAATAACAAGCAATTTAAGAATTTATTAAAAAAGTTGCTTTGAAAGTATAACATCATTTTATTTTGTGTATATTGAAAAACCTATTAAAAATTAAACAATATTATACATGCATATACATTCAACGTAACGTCACTTCCTAGCCAGCTCTGTCTATTACCTTTCTAGCCTTTCCTTCGAAGTGGGTGATAGGTAAGAAACACTTCTGTCAGATGTTGTCCATTCTTTTGTTCACGTAACGCTTGACCGTTCTACACGCGTGTGGACAGGATATAGTCCATTATTGTGATCAAGAATTATGTACCTGACGATGGAAGGACATGTCGATTTATGACCATCCATATGACTTTCGACATGTAGCGACAAGATGATCGTGGGCCATACGAGAATTTGTCCCGAAAGAACCAATGGTGTTTGAGACCAAATCTTAGGGCTCTGTGTGCAAGTCCATGTCGTTTCCAATTAAATATTGAAGGGGTGTGAGGAGTCCCACCCAGCAGGTTAAAGAGACGGATCAGAAAGTGACTGTGGAAACCAACGAGATGAGTGAAAGTGTACGACAAAAAAATAATAAATAAACGAGCCTTAGAGTAGTCGCATACGATGCGTAACATCTGACACGTTATCGTGGTAAATTCGCAATAGCAACTTAAATCCTGAAAAAATTAATCGAGTATGACTGGAAATAATTTTCTATGGAATGATATCTTTAATGAAAATTTTATTTAATTAACACAAGGAGTAATGCAAATTTTTATCAAAAATGATAAAAATATGACACATATACTTGTGATTTCAAAATATTTAAAAACCGTTGAAAAATAGCGTCAGTGACAGTACCACTATTAGTTGTCGAAACATTTCAATTTGTGTTCATTTCGAGATTGAGTTCATCATTCAAAAAATCCATGAGTGGCTCGGCTTCTAGCAAACTGAAATTAACTTTAAAATCACCACTCGAAATCATGGGAAGCGAGTTATAGTTTTTTTAAAAAAGAGCAGAACCACCTTCGGTATATGGTAAAAGTAAAAAATTCAGGAAATCTTTAATCTTTTAAACCTTTTGATTCGGAGAAATGTACACGACCATCGAAATCACTGTTTGTCAAATTTCCAAATAAGCATTATGAACATATGTCCCCAATATCTTGACTAACAATACCTAGTATACTTGTTTACTTGTTTGACGATAAGTAATATCCATATTGGAGCCACAACATGTGAGTTGTTCTGTTTGCGCTAGATCACAACACCAGCTGCTCTGTGTCCCGGTCGTTTAAATTGTACGCAGCAATCGAAGTCAGGTATTGAAACACGTTCGTCATTATCAACCACGGCTGTGCCAACATGAGTAACGTACAATTTTGTGAAATAACGTCGAAATCTGTTTGGTGAGCCCTCAGACTTTGACCATTGAGCGTAAGGATCGCAAGTTTTCCTTGGGGAAGTCTGATAAGACTTGCTAGTATGTGCGAAGTGGATTTAGAGTCAAGCGCAAACGAAACCTAGTTTTTGAATTAGAATCTTTTGAAATGCTAATTTAACAATATAAAAAAGGCTAGCGGCTTGATGGCTACTAGAGTTGGACCCACGCGGATATATCTTTGCAAGATCCAGCTAAAGGACTTAGCTTCTTCTCTAATCCTAAAGTGAGAAAACAAAACAAAAACAAAGATCCCATGGACTGGACCACAGGAGGGGGGGGGAGCTCCTCCCAAATGAAGGAGAAAAAACAGAACTTCATTCTGAGGGTAGCGAAGAGACACCACCAAGCGCACTGATTGGTCAAATTAAATAGCGTGCGCTTCCCCAACTTCCTGTTACACATTTCTGTCCCTTTTCCCGAAATCACTCCTACAAATCTCCAGCAACCGAGAGGAAAGATATTACGCATCAAAAAGCGAACTACTTGATCACTTGTTTTACACAACGGGCGATACATGAAAGAGCACCTTCCGGCATAATAATTGTGGTTGTATCACATTGCCTTGCTGCCGCTTCCAAATGGTAGCACACAATGATGGACGACATATCAAGCATGTTTTGCAAATTTTTGTGAGTTATTTATATGTTTTCAATAAAGTTATGACCCGCCACTTAGGGATAGTTTTTGAAACTCATTGTTTTTTTCACCTCAGAAAAATTCCAATAATTTCATTTTGCCATTACCCAATTTTCATGCAATTCCGCTGCATAGTTTTTGCTAAAGATTGCTCTCAAATTTACAAGTTTAATTATGGACACCAGATATTTTCGAGTATTCTACCTTTGTATTGTGTGTTATCTGTCTATTTATCTATCTATATATATAAAAGAAAAAAGGGACTCACTCACACACACTTGACGTACCGTCTTGAAATATGCCATATGCGTGGAGTTTTTGTGAATGGTTTCAGGGGCATTCCCAGGCAAATTCCCGTTCTTGAACTATTAGACCTAGAGACTTGAAATTTAGCAGGCAGGTTTATTTTGTTGATTTGAAATCGGCTAAAAATTGGTTTTGCGGATATCAACCCCCAGAAAAAGGGTGTAACGAGGGCGTAAAAGATATACTTCAGTTTGAGAAATTCAAGTACTGTTCGTTTCAAATCAAGATGTGAGGATTATAAGAATATTTTTAATACAATCAAAAGCTTAATATTAGGACTTAGATATGAGTAACTTAAATAAATAGTATATATAGTCAAGTGACTGAATATTAACGTCGTACTGTTCAGCTACAAGAGGGCGTTTGGCGACGGACCTCGTAATGTTGAACCATGGTCAAGTGACGAGGATGCACCTGAGCTGGCACCCCCCTCTCCTAACTACCACACCACACCTACGGGAGGTTGTTTGAGCTCTCGACAGATTTAACGTGCATCACTCCCCTACACAGCAGGTCTTCAGTGGTGCTGGGCTCGAATTCATGACAAGCAAGCCAGGATCTGTTACCTTGATCACTAGGCTACCGCGGCCAACAATTAAATAATTTCTAAAGTATGACTTTAATAATTATTTAATTGTTGTTTCTTAAGTAAGTATGTTGCAAAACTATAAAAATACAGTAAAAAGAATTTTTTGAATTTTTTTTCAAAATATTGAGAAATTTGAACCAAAATATTACAAAAATTTGCTCTTTTTCTAACAACCCTAAAAATATACATACATTCCAAAAACAAATAAAATTTTTGCAGGAATACAATTTTTTAAAGTTTAACTGCTGTATACTAAAAAACTCAAGTTTTACAATAAAATTATGAAATACAGGTGTTCGACATGAAGAAACCCAGAATTTCTTTAAAAAAAATCTTCTTTTCATCTAAAATTACATTAAAAATAACTTATTTGAAAAATTACCCTCAGCTTTTAGCACAAAGTATTCATCATAATACAAAGGACAAACTAAAAAAAATTCCATAAGAATATTTCAATTACCTTAAGTGATATCACTATTACCGTGAAGCATTATGTACAAAAATAACATTCTTCAAAAAATGCAAATTAAAGCTTATATTTGCAATAAAACTTTTTATAGATTTAGGAAGACATTAAAACTCTCTAGGTTAGGATGTGTTGCCTTCCTGAACCTTATACTTCAAAGTTTTACATTTTTTAAGGCCCTTTCTTTCTTTTTTTATGAGACAGGTTCTTATCTGGCTTAGAATGCTTCATTGAATCAACACACACACACACACACACACACACACACACACACCACACACACACACACACACACACACACACACACAAGTCTCGTACTGTTGAAGTAGAGCAAACCCAGCAAACCCAGAATCAAATAGAATTACTGCAATATAAATCCCTAAGCGGAGTGTTAGTAGCTCAACAAAGGTCTCTTTCGGGACAATACTCCACACGACATTGTTAAAACTTTCATTGCAGTTCTGAGTCTTCCAATGAAGACATTTTCTTAGGAGATTTTGATCGCAAAGATTCATATAAGTATTTTTAATAGAATTTATAACTGAATTTGGTAACGTGGATTTTTCTTTGAACGCATTTACAACAAAAATTTTACTCTCATGAAATCTCTTCTCTTTTCGCCTCACTCATCTGGTTTTTTGGCATGATAACTCTAATTTAACAAAAAAATTATTGTATAACTCTTTATAAAAGTACTAATAAAAAAGATCCAAACCGCTCTAATTTTGAACGCAACTGATAAAAAGATAGCAATTATTTTAAATCAAAGCAAACATTGCAATCAGTTATCTGTTGCATGTTTGAAAGCGAAATACATCTATTAAAACATTTAAAAGAGAAATAAAGTTAACTAAACATGAAAATAATTAGTTAAAATATTTTAAATGAATAAAGATTGTATTTTTCGGGTAAAAATCAAACGAAAACTCATACTTCCGTTTTTAGAATTAAATTTCCGGTTTCGATTTGGGCTTACTGCTCTAAACAAAAATAGCCGTAACTATTTTTTTGATTGATTCAGAGTTAAAAGTAAGATATTTTTAGAAAGCTTGTTAAACTGGCTACAAACGTAGACTAAAAAGCAATTTCTGTTGTTTTGTTGAAAATGGTGATTTTAAACCAGTCGGATACCTTAAATGTAAAATTTTTCTACTATACATTGAAATAGAGTTATTCCATTTGGGGTCCATGGTAAAGTTTTTGGTACGGAAAAGGTTCCTCGGGCACAGAAGGTTTTTAGAAACACTGCAAAAGAGCACTTGAATTAGGTGCCGTAATTCAAACTGAAAGTGAAGAAATTAGGGTATATGTATTAAGGTATCCGACTGATTGCGACAACTTTTTTTTTCAAAAAAAGGAGATATGGGAATTTTTTTGTTGTTTTTATATTTGTTTAGTGTATTTTAAGAAAAATGTGCTAAAATTAAGAAGAGAAAAAGAAATTTTTATTACTAAAATGGGAAAAAATAGGTAAAAATTGACAAAAAATAGCATAAGCGCGGCCCATTCTACACCAAAGGTTTATGAACAAATTTTCAATTTTTCCAAACTAATGTGTTGCTATATTATTCAATTTTGAAATATCTTTCAGGATAAGAGATATTTTCTTTTTTACAAAAAGTAGAGCACTTTATCTCGGTTACTATATAAAAATGCTTAAAAAGAAAGTGATTATATTCACATAAGGGACTGTAAATTTTGTAATAAAACAGTGATTGATAAATCTGAAGGTTAAAACAATTCTACTATTATGCAGAACTTACAAAAAAAATGCAGTTAATTATGTTCAAAACTTTTTTAGCAATCGCTGACCCTGTTTGATTATTTTCAAAAAATCACGTTTCGAGTCAAACGCGCTTTAAAGTATGACATCTTACTTAAAGTAATGGCATCTTCTTTTACTAAAACACTTGTAGTTTTTCTTCGAGTAAACGGAAAAATGATAAACTTGGTATTTTTATAAAGCTAATAAGATGGCACATAGAATAAAATTATAAAAAAAAATTGTCAATTTTTGGCAAAATTCACAGTTTTGGGTAGTCGGATACCTTAAATTAAATATCCTACACATTAATGAACTTTACTTAGTGTTATTAATTAAATATTATTTATCTTGCTTGGTAATTTTAATTAGAAAAGCCATGTTTCGAAGGACTTCGAGATAGTACATGTTTACTGGAGCTGCCTGAATAAAATATACCTCTTTTAAAATTATTTCATAAAAAATAAAGTGTTTTAATGCTAATTTTTCCTCGTAGGTCAGTGTTTCTCAAACTGTGGGGCATGCTTCCCTAGGGGGACATGACAACCCTACGTAAGGGGCTCAAACAGAGCAAAAAATCAAAAATAAAAGGTTATTTTTAAAAAAAAAATTATACATTTACTTAATGGAAGCAAAAAAAAACACAAAAAAATACTTTCTGACATAATAAAAATACACGTTGCATTTTTATTGTAATCTGTTCCAATTTAAAAATTAGAAAAGAAAAATAACATAATACTTTTCTTATTACTTTAAAAAGTAACCTACTTAAAATATCTATTATTTGAAAGTAACAGATACTAAATTTAATTCTTATCATGATAATTTGTGTGGTTTATAATCAGAGTCGTATGGTAGTTTTAGCGCATGCATCAAAGTACATCATTATTGTATTCATTACATTGTTATTGTATGGGGGGAAGGCGATGAAAATTATGTTCGAAAATTGAGTCACAAGTATTGAAAGTTTGAGAAGCACTGTCACAGTCATTAGTTTTTTGAGCGTTTGATTCAAATCGCTGTGTCTAATGAAAAACATTCTATAACTTATACAAAAAGAGAAACTGGGTGCATGGATACACACCACCTACATATTTAAATCGTTTAACAGAAATCTTTATTTAGAGGCCAAAGTGTTCAAATAGGATGTAAATAACTTTCCAAAGGGAAAATTTGGGGAATGTCACCTACATTGGGGGATTTCTGTTTACTTCTACAATATTTATTTCGTTGTCACCTGTTCAGGGCTTTCACTAGTTCTTATCACCTCGTCTATTTGTGTTCTAGGGAAGCAAAATATACTTACCTAGTAGTATATAAAAATCTTATTTATGAGCACTAAAACTTATTAGATAGCAGATATACAGAAATTTATTTCGATATCTTTGCATAATTAAATAAGCTGTTATAATTTACCGAATCCTAAGTTTATCCATTTAGGGATATACACACACACAAATGCGTTCTGCAACTCTTATTAAGCATTCTTGAATTTTTCTTCGTTACGAATAAATCGACAGCATTTGTGTTCGATATTTGCAAGTAATTTCGACAAGAAAGAAAATGACGGTGGCTCTTATGTAAAATTTTAGATTTTTGAAGTGATAGCTTCTTTAGTCCCTTTGCATTCACGCTCGGGTCGGCGACGCGCGCTTAGTTTTGAAATGAAAACTTTTTCGGCGCGTGTTTGTTTTTAAGCAAAAATTTCACGCACACTTTTTTCACGAGAAGTTTTATTTTCTTTCTTTAAATATTACTGCCCATATAATTTAACTTTCCCACTTTTTCCACTTTCTTTAACCCACTTTCCCTCAACTCCAGCGAGTGAACGTGAGAAGAGGAGTGCAAACGAAAATAATTGGGAAAAAAAGATTATTCTTCTGTAAGAGATCGAAGACGAGAAGAAGCGAAATGTGAGACCTATTTTTTGATTTAGCAAAAAGAGCATTTAAGCACAAAAATGTGTCAAATAATTAAAAACAGAAATTTTAATGAATTTAAATGGTGTGAGAAAGTTTCAAATATTTTAGTTAATATTTGTGAGAACCCCAGGGACGCACAAAAGGGAGGTCCTCGGGTCCGGAACCCCCAAAGCCCTTGATTTTTTGATAAATTATAATCTTATGTATATAACACGTAAAATGTAATTATTTGCTATTAATAATTAATTAATGCTAATAATTAAGTAATTAATTAATTAATTTTTTACTGCTTTTTGTTCCCGAAAATTGACAAAATCGAAAGAATATGTTGAAGCATGGTACAAGAATAGTCGACTTTCAACCCCGGATCCCCCCCTCCTTGAAAAATTTCTGTGTACGCTACTGGTGAGAACAACTAAAAGATTACGAGGGGAAAAAAAGCATTATAATTGTAAGAAATTACGAACCTTTTTCTTTTGTTTGTTTAAAGAATTTTAAAAAAGTTAATGGCACTCAGGGCATAAGTTTTTCTATCCCTAAATAGTATAAGAGATTATATAAGTTATATAAACTGTCGTTACGAATTATCTCAATGGTAATGGTGACATTACATGAAAGGAAGCACTTGGTCGCCAATTCAGCGGGCACGGCACATGGTAAATTAGGATTGCCAATTTGACGAGTTATCTTGAACGATCGGTGTAGCTATAGTAAGCATGTACCTTATATAAACATATATATTACATAAATATAATCTACATAAGTAATTTATGAATAAATATTTTTAAATAATTAGATAATTGGCATTTAAATCGTATAAAATCATATATAAATACATAAGAATGCATAATTATTTAAACATTGCTCTTTACAGAACACTGATTAAATAAACAAATCCACTGATGAATGGGCACGAAAAAGAGAGCTAAGCGTCCGCATGCAAAAATGTCGAAGGAAAACGTAGTACATCCGAACAAATGGATTCTATTGACCAGAAAAAAGTAGAAGTTTTCACTTCTATCGTGTGGTCACATAAGCACACATACAATTTTTTATATCCCTGTTTATACAATTTGACGTAGATTAGAAAGGGGAATTTAATCTTGAGAGGTGTTACTTAACCTTATAGACACCATTACTTATTTAATAAAGGGAGGACTTGGAGATTGTCTCGAATGTTGTAACGTTTACTTTTACGATCATTTTATGTACCCCTGGGGTACATAAAATGGATAAAAGTAAATGAATGATAGGTATCCCGGTTTAAATTACTTCTACCACACAATGAGGGCCGTCATATTAGAACACCGAAGAAAAGTGTTTGAAAGATTCTAGCAAACTGTTTCTGGTTTCGATAATCTATAACATTTCCAACTGTTCAAGTTTTTTTTTTTTTTGATTTATTAGGATAAAACTTTTGAAACTATTATAGGCCCAGAGCTATTACTCACTCTATATGGAAACTGGTAGCAAAAGTTGAGAACACGTTCTTTGAGTGTAATTTATTTCTTCAGAAAACAATTTATAACAAAAACTCGAAACTTCCCAAAATTTAAAATCTTGTAGAAAATTGAATTGTAGTATTTTTTTTTGTGGTGAGGAAAAACATGTGTGTGTGTTATTTAAATTTGTAAATGAGAAACACACATCAGGGATGTAAACAAAGAGGGTGGGTTAGTTCCACCCCTCCCCCATAGACCAACATGTTCTTAATTTTTACCACAGATACCCCTCGGTGCTTTCGTCTATGGGCTTTTTGGAATGTAACCCCCTCATAGGAGTGGCTGTGTACACCACACAGAAAAATAGTTGAAAATTTCCCCATCTCATGAGTATAACGTTAATTTAAAGGTGATTTGAATTTATATGGAATGGAATTATTTCTCATTGAGTAATTTTAAATGTAAAATTTAACTATTTTTACCCCTTAATCACAATTATACAAAATATCTTCAATTTCAAATGACGCAAATTTTGCATTTTTGAATCAAATTCATTTTTTTTTTTTTGCTGAATTAAATTTTTACCTGAAACTATAATTAAGTTTGTTTATAATTAAAAAAAAGTTTGCTAAAACTATAATTAGTTTTTTTTTTAAACTCAAATCAATTTTTAATAAAAATTATTTTTTGTGAATTTCTGGAAAATATAGCAATGGAAAAAAAAACTATCAAGCCAATAATTTTACAATTGCATTTCCATTAACATTTTGTTCAGAATTACATGTTTATTTAATCAATCGTATTGCGTTTAATCTATTTTATCTATAGTAATAAAGTATTACGAGAAAATAAGAAAATTACTCCTTTTTACCCTAGAATATTTGCTAAAATAATCTTTAAAAAAATTTAGCTATAGTTAAATTTTTGCGGGAATTTTTAATAAAATAGGTAATTTTTATCCCAAATAGTTACATCCTAACCATTAATATTGTAAACATTAAAATCTCTCTACAATATATTGTATTCTAAAAACAATGTAATATTCAGTTTCAATTTATTAATTATGGGAATTGCTGAATATGAAAATGGTCTCAGAATGATAGTTTTTTTTAAAATTTGATTTGAAAAAAGTTTGAAATTCTTTTGTAAGCAACTTGAAATTGTCCCGAAAATAGTTTTAAGAAAAACAAAAACTTAAAGCATGTTTAGATGCCACTATGTGATTTTTATAAATAGATAAATTTTAATATATTTTACTGGGAAAATAGCAGGCGATATTTTTTGAGTTATGCGCGGACAATAAAATTATTATAAATGGGTGGCAACATAATAAATATTATAAATAAACATACACGTTACAGAGATGAAGAAAATCGGGAAAAGAGCAGATTATATAGTCATTATTATAAAATTAATCTTATTTAGACATTTGATTTCGAAATTTTTTCCGATTTATTTATTATTTTTGAACTATTGAAAATATGAATGAAAATTTTTTAAAAATAGAATTTCTGAGAAATATTCAAAATGATTTCATTTTTTCATTGTTTCAATATTCATTTCTCATTTTATCTCTAGGTAAATAACATTTTTCAGTAACCAAAATTCATCACAACGACCTTTGAATACTGCGACCTGGTTTTCATCAAAAGTAACGACTGGTCGTTGTAAGACGACTCTACCGCTACACCAACACAGCTCAAAGCGATATCTTATGGGCTATATTTCTTCAATGATTAAACACATTCTTTTTTTTTTCATCTGAAAATGTCTCTTCCACCACATTTCCTATATTACTGTTAATTTAAATATCTTATAAATGTTAATGGAAATGCTGTATATGTACTTGTTAAAAGACTTGTTAATGGAATAAAAAAAATTGAGTCACCATTTCTCTTATGGGAAATTTTTCTTCTCCTTTCACTTCATTAGTATAATTTACTGCACAAGTAAAATCGTCTGATAATTACGTTCAAAGAACACTAATTATTTAAAAAAATATTTTCTTTTGCAATTTCTTTCAGGCTATGAAGCTGATAGTATCAACTCTAGTATTTAAATTTCAATTAAAAATGATTGAAGGAATATTAATCTTCAAACTAAAAGAAATTCAATTCGATATGTATGCTGTAATTTATTAAAAAACGAAATAAAATATCCAAGAAATAAATTTCTAACTAATATTTCCAGAAACACAACATAAAAAAAAAGGGAATACATTTTTTTAATTCAAAAGATTCGTAATATTTAGGAAATATTTTTTGACCAACTGCGTTAAAGCTATTACTACTAGCTATAGGCCATATTTCGCCATACTTTTTTTTCGCACACATTTGTGCCCCACCCATTTTAACACTCCGGAGCTATTTCATCCTATTTTAGAAACTGATTTCTCCCATTTGGTCTCGTGATATTTTTTTTCTTTGTTTATGTCCATCAAAAAAGGCATATGCTTTTGAAAAAAAAATTCTCCTGAACACACACAGATGCAGTTTTCTCTCTGAAAATCTTTTTCCTGTTCTGAAGGTCAAGCAACTAAGGTCATGCCCTCCTCGGACCTTATCAGCTACCTCCTCGCTTCGACTTCTTTAACGGTCCGGTGGCTGTGCAAGCCCATCTTTAATTTCTGGCACGTACTAGTATTAATTATGCGCATAATTAGGGAGATTCTTCGCAAATGCTTTTGCCTCTACTCTAACCTGAACGGCAAGTTGTGTGGAGATGCGATGAGTTTGTATTTACCTGACGATATACACTGAATGGATGTGTTAAGCCTTTTTGTTGGCACCTAGTTCTCGATAGTATTTTTTGTTTTTTTCTCTCTGAGTCTTCCTAAAAATTTTTTAGCAGGATTGAATAACTGTAATTTGGGGATTAAAGTTGATAAGAGAGAGGGAAATATTCTCAAAAATGAAGGATGTTGATATGTAAAAATAAAAATAAAAAGAAATATAAATAAAAATGTGGAAATTTTTCAAAATTTTTTTAATACTAATTAGATGATTATTTTATTATAGTCAGATGTGCTGAAATATGTTCCATTAAGTTTTTGAAAATCATTTCACCTTTGATTTTTATCGTGAGTTACTTTAGATATAACAGTCTCTACGTAAATATCAGAAACTCTTATACAAAGAGGAGGTGGTAAGCCCCTCCTCCATATTTTTATTTTTTACCATGGACATTACCCTTGGCACTTACGTCTACGAGCCTTTTAGACTGTTACACCCTATAAGAAAGGTCTTTGTATGCCACTAATAGAATTGATGTATAATACTCTAGGAAGTTGTTATTATATATGTATATTCTCTTTCTCCCTTCACTCCCTTTATGACAGATTAAAAAGCTCATATGTTATAACTTAAATAAATTAAATAAATAAATCTATATAAAGAAATACACACTCCCATTAAAATTTACCATCAAGAATTTTTTTTTTCATTTTGGAAAACAAGTTTCGACTAAAACGCCAAACATATTATAGGTCTGTAATATTTATTAGAGATGAAGTGAATAGATATTTTTTTACATATGACATATTTTTTTTTATCTAATTTCATTTCTTTGAATTCTTTTTTCGCTTCTGATTTTCCATCTAAATTTATATATATATATATATATACCACTCATTTTGTAATTTGTGAATGTAATATTAATCCTATAAAATTAATATTTTCCTCTTCAATGCTAGACTATAGTATTAGTTTGAAAGCAAAAAGTGTATAAAAAAAGGCAAGAAAACTAAAGTTTCAGTGAAATTTTGGCACCAACTTAAATAAAACTGACATAAAAGTACTTTTTAATTTGTTTTGTGCATTTTTGACACGTAAAAATATTTAAAAATATGTTTAAAAGTCAGAGGGAGAGAAATGTGCATTTGTAATGAATTTTTCGTTATTTTTTCCTCTCTCGTAGGAAGTTTACTGTATATTCACACACAAAAAGTTACAATAATCTTGGTTTAAGAGGAAAATATAGGACATTAAAATTAACTTTAATTTTACGAATTCATAATGACCGAAAGAGGGGAGTGTTAAGAGTTGCAAAATTTTCTCGTTACTAACTTCCATAAGATGTAATATTGGTATAGTTGGTACAAGACAGAGGTCAGAAAACCTTCGAGAGAGAAGATCAAACAACTAAGGTATCCAAGAGCAATTTACATGCATGCACGTGCACACCAGGGGAAGGGGAGGGGTCCGGTAGTGGTCATGATCTGTACCATCGTGCTCAAATCAAGAATTTTTTATAAGATTTAAATAAAATTTTACACAGATTAACTTTTTTCATTCCTTCAAAAACTATGAACTACTGAAAGTATTTTTATTTCTATGTCTCAGTGCAAGAACATCCGTTGTCAAATTATCATAATGTTGGAATTCATTTTTCATGCTTCCTGAAAGAGTTTTCCTACCTCTACTACCATAAGTGCTTTATTCAGGAATTTCATGTTTGCAGTGAATAAGAATAGCTTTTTTTTTTATCTTGCATATAACAGGGATTTCAACAATCTTTTTTCAGCAAACCCTTAAACATGTTATAAAATACGGAATGTGTATTTGTCACTTCTGTTGAGGGTTTAAACGTATCTCCTGCACATTTATAAGTGCTCTCGAGCAAATGCAAAAAAAAAAATATATATGCAATTATGTATGCAAAAAAAAAATAAGTTATGCAATTATGTATGCAAGAAAATAAACGTTGCTGGAAATAATTTTGAGGAGTATTTTCCATGGCGGCATTTATACCAATGAATTGACTTAGATGATTTAGAAGTAATTCTAATATTTTCCCCGATTGTCAATAAACTTTGTTAATGAAAAACAACGTATTACAGGAGTAACTGCCTTAAGTCGGTTAAATATGTAAATGTGTATGCAAATAAAGGTAAAGTTTTTCAAATGATGCATATAAAAATAGAGCGAGAGAGGGAGGAAGGGAAAAAATTATATTTAGAAGACATTATTCTTTCAATAAATATAGTATGAAGAACCGCGTTTTGCCAACACCTGGTATAAGATGTGTATTTGGTTGATGTTTTAATCCTCTTCCCTTCATTAATTTATTTTGTATTTAATACCTTTCGTTCTTATCCTCCAGAAAAAAAAGAAGGTACATCACGAGTAGTACGAAATGAAGCCTAAAAATGAAAATAAGTAGAAATGTAAGGAATGCAAGCAAAAAGTTCTTTTTTTTACTATTTAATAATACCAAACTATTTTTAATTAATTTACGATAAAATGATTGTATACATATCGCCTTTCTATTTAACATCAACATGTACCGTAAAATCCGGTGTATAACGCGCACTTTAACACAAGAAACAGGATCGAAATTTACGGGTGAACGTTATATGCCACGAGTATGAAAATGCTAATTTTAAAAACAAAAAAAAAAGAGGTGAGCGTGAAAAAATTAGACATTTAAATAGATCGAAATATTGTTTACTTTAAAAAAAAATGACATATCTTATGAACTTAAAATTTGTAGTTTAAAACTATGCTATTTTTTCAAAAGTATGGGATAATATCTCGAATATACGATTTAAAAACATAAGAGCATTGCATATGTATATATGTCAGGTTTCTTCGTAAAATAAAAAGGGCGCGTTATACGGCGAATATATCTTAAAACTAAAAAAAAAAAACAGTTTGAAAGTACAGGTGCACGTTATACACCGATGAGCGCTATACGCCGGATTCTACGGTATATATATATATATATATATATATATATATACACACATAAATTGTGAAGTAATTAACATGTGGGATAAAAAGACTGAAGTACATTCATTCAATTTGAATTGATTCGTTCAAATATTAAAATGAGAAGAAGAAAAAAAAAGATCAGAAGTAATAAAATCTGTAATAATCTATACAAATAAATAAAATTGAAGTGTCTGTTTGTAATTTCAAATTAGCAGTTTTTTACTTAATGCACTAAAAGTATATACGGTACTCATAACAAAAAACCAATTTTTTAAAATTTTTGTCTGTCTGTCTGTCTGTCTGTTTGTTCCGGCTAATCTCGGAAACGGCTGGTGCGATTTAAAAAAATTTTTTCACTAATGGAAAGCTACATTAACGGGGAGTAA
>BMAO01025967.1:0-10299 GCA_019973975.1 Trichonephila clavata | reverse complement strand
TCTTCATTTTGTTTTAAAAACTTTTGTGAAGTTATGCTGATACATTTTCCTATAAAGTGTTAATTTTTTTACATCTATTTTTTATTCATAGGTATCAAGTTATCTTGTGAAATGTTTTGCTTATTATAATTGATAGTGTTTAATTCTAAATTATGGTATGAACTTTTTCATTAAAACACACATTGCCACACACAATTTATCTGCATTTATAAATCTTACAATTTTGTTAGGTCTGTTATCTTAAAAAATGTGTGCATTAATTAATTTTTTAAAAATACAATCGTTTTCCTGTCTCCCCAGTAAATGAAAGTCTAGCATGAGAAAGATTAGAATAAGAAAGCAAAATGCTTATTAATAAGCATTTGGTATGAGGATTAACAAATTGTAAATTTATAAAACTGGCCTCTAAAAAAAAATCTAACTATTTAATGAACACAGAAAAACTTGCCTTCTATGGTCTTTCTAAAAGTACATGTCCACCTAAGGGTTTATTTCAAAAATTTATTTATCCAAAATTTAATAAGCGAAAAAATAAATTCAAAAAATATTTACAGGAAATTCACTGCAATTTCAAATATAAAATAAATAGTGCTCTTCAATTGTTATTCCAAAATATTTACTTTTTAATCATTATTTGAAAAAGGGATAATTTTATCAGCACTTCATACCATATGTTCTCATTTATATGTTAATTCCTAATTACAGAAAGAACATTTTTCCATGCTTCACAAGTAAAAAAAAAACTTAACAAATGAGACTCAAAAGTTGTGTGCATCATTGAAAGGAATCGAGCTTTATTCAAGTACAAAAATTGCATTCGACCTCCACATTTGATTTCCCTCTCCCATCTGATTAATATCACAGCAACACATTAAAATAAAAATTCATGAATAAAAAATAACCACAATTATATGTTAGTCACATTAAATATTAAAATTTCCAAATAAAGCCTTGATTGATAAAATTCATTAATATGTAAAATGAAATTAAATAAAATTTGCTATTTTTGATGAGCATTTACAAAAATAAATATTCTTAAAAAGTTTGACATGATTATATTAAAGTATATACTGGTGGCCAATAGTTAAGCATAATAGTTGTTTATTTGAGTAGGTGTAAAGTAAAAAGCAGAATGGAATTAAATTTGACGTACTTGATAACGAAGCTATAACAAATATAGGAAACAGTTGAAGAAAGCATAAAAACATGTTCATTGCTGAACTTTATTTATGCCCAATGGAGAAAATGCAAAAGATCATCAATCACTGTAAAAGAAGAAAAAAAAAGCTTCTGGAGTTGATACTAAGAGAGATCACCTCTTGCAACAATACAAGCACCAAGGCTATGAATGAGACTGGATTAGAGTATGGATCAGTTGTGGTGACAGATTCTGCCCCTTTTCAGTAAAACGTTTTGAGCTCTGCCATGTCTCTTGCTGGAGGCTGGCAAGCCAAAACTTTGTCTAAGTATGCTGTAAGCATACTCAATTGTTTTTGAGACTGGGAATCTGGCTGGCTATTGTATTTGTTTGATGTCTGCATTTTCAAACAATTTTCTATGAGTTGAGAATGGTGTGGTTCCCATTATTGTCCATGAATTAAAAGAAAAAACTGTACATCAGTAATATCTCACAAAAAAAAAGATGATGAACATGAAGTTTCTTTGTACCTTGTTTGTTCCATTAACAGAACCTCCTTTTGAAACATAAAAGTCTATTTGTTTAGAAAACATTACACCTGTAATAACTGAAATACCATTCTCATTCTGTGCTATTATGAAGGTGTGGTAGTGTTTGATTTTCTCAATTATGCTGCAATGATAATCCATCTATAAATTGGATCATTGATTGTCTGTCCAGTTTCTATGTCCTTGACCCGCCGTGTAGGGGAGCGATGCACGTTAAATCTGTCGAGAGCTCAAATGTTCTCCCGTTGATGTGGTGTGGTAGTTAGGAGAGGGGGTGCCAGCTCAAGTGTTGTCGTGTCACTTGACCATGGTTCAAAATTACGCAGACTGTCGCCAAAAGCTCTTATGTAGCTGAACAGTGCGACGTTAATATTCACTAACTCATTCTATGTCCTTGATTATATTGCAAATGGACTGATTTATACACGTCAATAGCATATAAATAATTGAATGTTTGCATGGTTGCAGCAGGCACCAAAGACAGCTGTTAGACACAAACATTCTGGTTACATCAAGTAGTTATGAACAAAAAATAGATCTGGTCCAGGTGTTGTTACAACTTGTCTATGAACATTTCTAATGGGTTGGTGCTATTTTCACAGTATGGAAATTATGCACAGTGCCTACGATCATTTATTTTCTAGCATTCCATTTCTATCTTTTAAAAACAAGTCAATTGTTCTAAAAAAATCAATGCTTTTACAACAGTTGAAATATGAAAGAGTCATTAATAATACAGCCAAAATTATGAAAGTGCATTCATATAAATTTACTAGCAGCATTCTTAACAGTCCATCCCATATGGTTCTATTTCATCATTGACAAAAATATCTCTACAAGTCATTGTGGTTAACATAAATAGATCATGTATGAGCAATATCAGACTTTTCTGTTCCACTGAACCTTTTCATTTCCACAGTTTCCAAATTATGCTTAACTTTTGGGCATCAGTACAACTAACACTGCTTTAGCATAGCATACAACAAAAAATAAATCAAAATACTTATTTCATACATATTAAGGTAAAATAATGAACTAATAATTGAGTGATAAATAACAAATAATCAAAGGATAAATAATAACATAATATAATAACAAATAAAATGGTTCAACAGTTAAAATACCCGTCCTTTACAAATTTTAGGAACATGAAAAGTTCTGCTTAAAATTAAAATTTGGCTTGAACTTTTCAAAAATTTCTTTCTTTATACATTTTACATATAATGCTATGAGAATATAACAGCAAGAATAACAGTAAGCTTTATACACACTGTCTTTTTGTAATCACTTAAGGGAAACAAAGCTTCTCTCTGAACATCCAGCAGAAAGAAGCTAATATTGAAATTGACTACTTTCCTTTGTAATGCTGTTGCATTTCAGAGATGACCTAATAGAATCATTTGTTTTGTCACTGAAAGTGCCACAATTCACTGGGAAGACATCAGCATGTGAATGCTAGAAGTGCATAGTTAGTGATGATACATTGTTTTCTTGTAGGCAGATACATGAACTTTGTGACTAGGTGTTTATAATTTTTAGCATGTAAATTTGCCCAAAAATAATGTAACAATAGTACGGAAACAATGTCAGGCTTACAATGCTCATCAGCATTGAGATTAGATTCAAACTGTTTGTTTTGCAATAGTTTGTGTATCTGAAAACCTACCTTGCTTTCCCTGAGGATTTCAATAAGCATCTAACATGATTTTTTGATTATTAACATTCCAACAAATATTTATAAAATGACTTAGAGTTATTTTCCACATACACAAAGTTTGCAAGGTAAAAAGTATATTAAAAAGTATTATTACAAAAATGAAAAATACTAAGTTTTACTACCAAAACTATGTTCTTTTCTCAAAATAAAGCATTTGTATATATGTCTGTACGTATTTCAATTGTTGCTCCTTGCTTTTTGAAACCATATACTAAACTATACTGTATGTTTAAAGAATAAATATGCATATTATCCAAAATACAAAAATGATTTTGTTCTTCATAATTATAGAAATAAATTGGTACTTTTCCATTTCTCAGGCACAAATCCCACCAAGCAGACTTTATTGAGAAGCCCAACTTTTCAATGGTTTTTCATTCAATTTTGATGTGTTAAGGAAAAAGATGTTACACTTATTAGTAAAAACCATGATTTGTTTTAAAAATGAGCCAGTAAAAAGTTACTAGAGGAAATATTCTGCTTAGCATTGGTTGTATCACTTGTGTCGGTGAAATTGAAAAGCACCCCCAGAAAATTTTACTTAACACTCTAAATCTTAGATTGAGAACAATATATTTATCAATAACAAGTTTTTAAAATTTGTCACACCAGAGGTAAGCAAATGCCAATGGATATCATGATTTTAAAACATTTTTTGTATGTCATAAAATATGAGAACGATGAATTTTATGTCACTGAGCAAAGGCTGTCTAAAAATTCCTTATTTTTCAATAATTTGATTTAAAAAACCATAATTTCTACTTTTACTCTTGGGAGTTTTAACAGAAATGCTCAAGTCCTATTCTATTCCCTCAATTGTTTCTCTAATAAAAAAAAGATAGCTTTAACCTGCTTAATTAGAGTAGTTTAAAAGTCATCAGTTATTGCAATCAGAACTCAAAGGAGCAAAAATTTTGACTATTTTTGGACTGAATTAAAATTATCCACAACAACTCAATCAGAATGCTAGTTCACAACTCTTTCCCTACAAGTTACTAAGGTTGCTTACTGCTTCAGGAAACAAATTACGAACTTCTCTCTTTCTGGGACTTAATTTTCTCATATATTAACTTTAAAAAATTAATTGCTGTTTTATGTTAAAAAAAGGAATTTTTATAGAATTATATTATTTTCAAAATTTAATAACTATGATTTGGATATACAGGTAAGCCTCCTTTAACGCGGTACTTGTGCACCGCAATTTCCCTGCAACGCGTTTCCAATATTGAGTATTTTTTTCCATAACATGGTTTAAATTTTCCTACAACGCGTTTGTTGTTACATATTCTATTACGCTTCAAATAAAAAAATTACATAAAGTGGCATCACTGTAGATTTTTTCAACACAGGCAACCCTTGACTGCTTGAATTATCGAAAAAAAAATCAATCAGATAAACTATGCATTTCACAATTCACTTTTTTCTGTTAATATCTACACGTCACTTGTGATTTGCTTTATGTGGTGTTCACACCTCCTACAACGTGATTTCTTATAACGCGGCTTTTTTGAGGAACGTATCTACTGCGTTGTAGGAGGCTTACCTGTACATGTTTTTAATGAAATAGAAACTCTTTATATGAAAATTCATTGTAACTAGAATATATTATTAAATCCTTTAACATACAAATAAAATGGAATTTGATGTATAATTTCCCTTTCCCTGGAAGTGCAGATTTCCAGGACCATTGAAAAGGGAAGGAACCTTGAGCACATGAAACAAAACAAAATCAGGCAAAATTCTCGGCAGAGACAATTAAGATGGAAACGGTTCTTGATGTCATGAAGACATCAAAGTTTACAATTCCACATAAAATGAATGACAACTTCTAGATGTCATAATATGTCAAATTGTTAAACAATTCTTAAAATTCTAAACAACAGTTTTTGATAAAACAAGTCACAAAATTGACTTTTCAAGTATTAAACTGTTACAATCCCAAACAGAATATATTACATATTTTATATATATATATAACTTTGAATATTTTTAAAATACACCATTCAGTATTTTATACAGTACATTAACATAAATATATTTTTTAATAAATTTGTTAGGATTGTTTTCTACTGTAAAACATCATAAATAAAAACAATTAATCAGGAAATGTACATTGAATTTGATTTTATAAAACAACTGAATAACTTTCCCACATTTATGTAGGATTATATATATATTTTTTCTTTTTTATTATACTTAGGCACATTTTGTGGATCAAATAGAACATTCCTTACTTGTTCATCATTTAATCTTTCCCCTTAGTTTTGGGGAAAATTGTATTCCTTTTCAAATAAACACTAAAATATTGCTTAATTTGCTCTTCATCCAAACCTTTAACTTTCTTTGACACAGTTAGAAAGTCATTAATAATGAAATCTTTTGCATGAACTAACAATGATGTTTGTGTTGGAAGTGAAGAAATTAGAGGCCTCGACAAATAAGGCAAATTCTTTTTTAACTGTTCTCTGTCTAAATTCAAATTAAGTTTTTCCTGTTGTCTTAGCAATTCTTCACTTAAATCTCTATTATTTAAAGCCAAATATAAAAGTAATTTTTTGAAAATGAACAAACCTTCATTAAATCTATCTGGTCCAAATTCAAACTTGTTATGATGCATCATGATAGTTTTAATTTTTTTAATAAAATCTTCTGTGGTTTTGTTTGATAATTTAGATAGGTTTTCAGCTTCTATAAATTGCATAAGAGCACTATATGACGTAGATTGATGAGTTACATCCATATCACATCTTGTATAATTTGGACCACTTGGTTCAAAGCAAATGATATCTGGAATATCAACACCACCATTTGTAACTTTAGATGCCTTATTTTTAATTTCATGCCATAACACTGCATCAACAGCAATTTGATTTTCATCAGTCAAAGATCTCGTATCTCCTGAATACTTGAATATCACATTACCCTGCTCAGGATTAATTATCCATCCAGTCACAAGGGATCTGTGATGATCCAGGCCATATCTACCAGATCGATGATCAGCTGGAATACTAATAAAATTCACAGTATTATTATCCTTCAAAACAGAAATTTTCGTAAACCACTCAACTTCTTCTACCTGTTCAAAACCAAAACTCTGTAATAATTTTTTGTCTCCCATGGGTACAAAAAACAGATGGAATTACCCACTCTTTCATTTTAAATGTTTTAAAAATATTTTGTAATGAATTCTTATCTATATGATCAGGATGATTGTGAGAAATTATAATAACATCTATTTTTGGCAACTGCTCTAAGTAGGATGTGATAGGGTTTTTGCTGGGTATAGTAACTTATTTAGATCATTAAACACTGGATCAGTTAAAATATTAATACCTGGTAATTGAATCAATAATGTAGAATGACCAACATTTTGAATTGCATATTTTCTCCCAATTTTTAAATCATGAACATCATCAAATTTGTACATAACATGTTGATCTTCTCCTTTACAAAAATAAGACAATTTTTCCTTAACAGATTGGGGCATGTATGAAGAGAAACAAGCAATAAGGCTTCTTTTCACTTGAGTTTCAGTGAATATTCTCACATCATTAGATGAACTTTCATTTATGCTATTAGTTATATACATATCACCAGTTTTTACAACACGCTTGAATGCGATATTACGAAAAGTTTTTTGCAATTCAAGAAAATAGTCAACATCATTAAGTTTATAGTCAATTTTCGTACTCATTTTGATAGATAATTAAACAAATACAAAATTACCATAAAGTATATTTTTTAAAATTGTAACAACAACAACAATTTAACATATAATTTAATCATTTAATAACATTACATGAAGCTTTTAAAAATCAACAGACTTATTTATTTATAAATAACAATTGATAGGTACTTATCACTTTCGATATCAATACAGAACACAAGCAAAGCATAAAAAGTAACAAAATTTCTTCTGATGAAATGTCTAACTAATATTTGTATTTCACACACACACAAATTCTAATCAAAATATTTACCTTAAAACCCTTAAAAGCAGAAACAAATAACATCATTAACAATAACTAGATTGCGACTTTGAGTGAAATACAAGTATTTGATTTCTTGATTGCAAAATAGCATCCCTCAAAAACAACATGTGTTGTTGCAGGCTTTTGCCAACGATAATGATACACTAAAACATTAATTATCGAGATGATGGGTGGACTCAATACACCTGACGTCATAATCACGTGATGATATACAAAACAAATAGCCACGTGTTTGATTCGACTGAGTATTTTGGCGGAATTTTCGTATTTACATCTATTATCAAAACAAATGAAAGAAGTTGTTCCAAAAGAAATTTCGACTGAAATGTGTGTACTTTTAATTATTTCATTTTCAATATTTTTTTTTGTTTTTATCAAATACGCTGACGATTTTTAAAGTTTTAAAAAGAGTCTGAAATATTTTCTGAGCATTCGAATTCGAAGAATTTTAATTTTGCCAAACATACACAGATCAGGATACCACTTCTGTGATCTATTCTGAATGCTCTGTATTGTTAAGTATGTAGTTGATTACCTACGTTTTTTTTTTTTCCAATTCTACTATTAGTTCACACTTTCTCAATATTTATTTATGTTGTTCAAATTTCAATCGTTAGTAAAATACATTTTTAAAGCGCTCGATTGAGCTAAAATTTTATATACATGATTATTTAGTTTCAATACAGAATTTAATTAATAAAAATTAATTGATTAAAACTAATTATTCTAATAATTATAAATACATCCATGGTGGCATTATTTTGGTGACATAGTGACCATTTTGGCGACATGTGTCCAAAATTAAAAAGGTTTTTTCTCACATTTTAAAACATTAAGTTGAACTGAAATTTGAAACACATTTGTTTTGGATAGCAATGCAATACTTTAATGATAATTAATAAAAATTAATTGTCACTTAATGTTGTGATTCTTTTCATATGTATGCACATATTTATATTAACTATAATTATATTTGATAAAAAGTAACTAAAATAAAAATTTTCTTACCTAAGAAGGAATTGAGTTATTTTTTTTATAATACTTGTTTCTGTTATTTTAAGATTATTTTCGACAATTTTACAAGCATTACAGACAAAAATTTGAAACTGAACTGTCTTAATAAAGACATTTTTGTTCTGTTAAATTTTATCGGAATAAAATCTCACTCTTAAATTTTGCCATCCATTTAGAAATGCCCCGGGTTTAAAGCACATGCTCATGAACACAAATGAAACTAAGCTTTAGGGGGGGGGACTAAGCTCGAATTCATGACACTCTGGCCACCTGTGCGTAATCATAAGCACTTGGATTCCACGGCGACTCTAAGATCACGATAGAAACAAATATACTTTGCTCACAGTAAATTCTAGTTTAAAAAGTAAATTAGTTATTTAAACATATATATTATATGGGGTATAATCTATATTTATTTCCATTTTAGGGTTTCAACAAAATAATGAAGACTGGCTCAAAAATTAAGCATGGAACTCTTCTTCTCTGCTTTTTGACGCGTGTGTCAAAGCGTATAACGTCATTCCTTTGACCTAAATCATGTGACCGCAGGATCCTAGTGGTCCTGGTCATTAGCCAGTGGCCTGCCTGCCATGAGTTTGATTCCTAGTGTCACTAAAGACCTGCTGTGTAGAGAGGCTAATGCACGTTAAATGGCCGAATGTCTTCCCCTTAACGTAAGATAGTAGTTTTGAGTAGGGGACCCAACTTAGTTTGTCACTTGACCATGGTTCAAAATTACGAGGCCCATTGCTAATGTTGCTTTATAGTAAGATGTTAGTAAATATTCATTTGACCCAAATCATTATTTCAAGACGAAGGGGGGTGTAAAATACTCTCCTTTTTCCTTAATTTCTTAACAAAGATCTTCACTACTCAGCAGGTGAGTAGAACAATACGTTATCTTGTTGTCATTATCTGAGGACTCATAGTGATGTCGATAACTTACAAAAAATGGAGGAAGGCAACATGTCCAAAGTCCCGTCCTGAAGAACAGTTTCTTCTTAAAACTAGATGTTCCTTAAAGATTAAAATAAAAAATGGTAAAAAAATGTAACATTTTAATTTTAAATTTATTCAATGCTATCAAAATGATCTGTGACGTTTTGTGTCTATATCTTCCATAAAATTTTTTTGTTTCCAATTATCAGTGGTTTGATATAACTCCAATAAAAATAATCATTTTGGTAGATTTTGGAGAAAAAATATTCGACTTTTTTTGGTATTATTTTTACTTTATTTACTTGTTTACTTTATTATAAGACTAAAAGTTGAAATAAAATTGTGATTAACATGGAAAGAATTGAAAATAGCAATTAGATTTGATTCAAAAGGTAGTATTTTTTAAAATAAATATATTTTTCAATTAAAAAATACAGTTAAATCATAAGAAAAATCTTTGGTAATATTTTGCTTACACAAAATCGAACAAATATTTCTACTCAAAAAATTTCTATTTTGGGGGCAGTTATTTAGAATACTTATTCTTCTTACGATTGAATTTTCATTGACGTCTGAAATGCGTTTTAGTCTATTATAGGCACAACAGTTTAACGGGATGTTGTTTTAAATAAACAAAAACACACACGATGACGATAATAACAAGCAGCAAAATGAATAATAATGTTTAAAATGGCTGAGATATACTTTAATTCCTTTAAGAAATAGAATTTAAATGTAGCAAATCAATTTTAAAATGATAAATCGTTACAATCAATTGTTACCCTATTTTAGTAATCTGTAATACGTATTTATGATTACAGTGGATTGACAATAGAATATTGTAGCGAATTTCACTGTTGGGTTCAGGGATTGAATAGACTTTAATCAGGACAGCGATAAAACAGTTCTTTATTATCAGCCCAATGAAGAATACAATGTTCAGAAGGCATA